>PVJH01026509.1:0-29982 GCA_004026705.1 Nesogale talazaci
CAAATTAATACTTCTCCTGATACTTGGTATGCAGCTATTGTTCTGGCCAATGCCTTCTTCTCTATACCAATTTCAAAGGATCACCAAAAGCAGTTTGCCTTCAGCTGGCAGGGGCAAAAGTACACTTTCACAACTCTCCCCCAGAGGTACATCAACTCTTCTGTGTAATTTAGTCCGAAGAGACCTCGACCGCCTGTCTATTCCACAAAATGTCACACTAGTCCATTATATTGATGACATTATGCTGATTGGACCCACTAAGGAGGATGTATCAAAGACTTTAGATTCATTAGTACAGCATCTGCATACAAGAGGTTGGGAAATTAACCCAACAAAGATTCAAGCACCTTCCACCTCGGTAAAATTTCTAGGGGTCCAGTGGTGTGGAGCATGTCAAGATATTCCCACTAAAGTGAAGAACAAGCTATTGCATCTGGCTCCCCCAACAACAAAACAGGAGGCACAACACCTAGTGGGCATTTTTGGATTTTGGAGGCAACATATCCCTCACTTGGGTGTTCTACTTGGACCTATTTATCAGGTGACACGAAAGGCCTCCAATTTTGAGTGGGGCCTGGAACAAGAAAAGGCTCTGCAACAGGTTCAGGCTGCCATGCAAGCTGCTTTGCCACTGGGACCATATGATCCAGCTGACTCAATGGTGCTAGAAGTGTCAGTTGTTGATAAAGATGCAGTGTGGAGTCTTTGGCAGACCCCTATTGGTGAATCATGGCATAGACCATTGGGATTTTGGAGTAAAGTCCTGCCATCTTCTGCAGACAACAACTCCCCCTTTGAAAAACAGCTGTTGTCCTGTTACTGGGCTTTGGTGGAGACTGAACACCTCACCTTGGGCCACCAAGTCACCATCAGGCTTGAACTACCCATCATGAGCTGGGTATTGTCTGACCCACAGAGTCATAAAGTTGGACGTGCACAGCAACACTCCATTGTTAAATGGAAGTGGTACATGCAAGATCTGGCCAGAGCAGAACCTGAAGGTACAAGTAAGCTGCATGAAGAAGTGGCCCAAATGCCCAGAGTCCCCACTCCAGTCACATTACCTTCTCTTTCCAAATCTGCACCTATGGCCTCCTGGGGAGTTCCTTATGATAATTTGACTAAAGAACAGAAAAGTCATGCTTGGTTCACAGATGGCGCTGCACGATATGCAGGTGCCACTCGTAAGTGGACAGCAGCAGCACTACAGCCCCTTTCTGGGATCTCCCTGAAAGATAGTGGTGAAGGAAAATCCTCCCAATGGGCAGAACTTCGAGCAGTGCACCTGGCCATTCAGTTCGCTTACAAGGAAAAGTGGCCAGATGTGAGACTGTATACTGATTCATGGGCTGTGGCTAATGGCTTGGCTGGATGATCAGGGAATTGGAAGGAACATGATTGGAAGATTGGTGACAAGGAGGTGTGGTGAAGAGTTATGTGGATGGATCTCTCTGAATGGGCCAAAAAAGTAAATGTAATTGTCTATCATGTGTATGCTCATCAAAGGGTTACCTCTGAAGATGAGGGCTTTAACAATCAAGCAGATAAGATGACATGCACTGTGGAGACTGCCCCTCCTCTTTCCTCTGCCACTCCTGTTATTGCCCAATGGGCACATGAACAAAATGGACATGGTGGCAGGGATGGAGGCTATACATGGGCACAGCAACATGGACTTCCACTCACCAAGGCTGACGTGGCCACATCCACTGCTGAGTGCCCTGTTTGCCAGCAGCAGAAACTGACGTTAAGTCCAAGGTATGGAACTATTCCTCGGGGAGATCAACCGGCAACTTGGTGGCAAGTTGATTATATAGGACCACTCCCATCCTGGAGGGAGCAGCGCTTTGTTCTGACTGAAATAGACACCTATTCTTGATATGGGTTTGCCTTCCCTGCATGCAATGCTTCTGCAATTCGTGGACTTACAGAATGCCTCATCTACTGGCATGGCATCCCACATAACATTGCTTCAGATCAAGAAACTCATTTTGCAGCAAATTCAGTGCGGCAATGGGCCCATGCACATGGAATCCACTGGTCATATCATATTCCTCATCATCCTGAAGCAGCTGGCTTGATAGAATGATGGAATGGGCTCCTGAAGACACAACTGTGATGCAAACTACATGGCAACAACTTGCGAGGCTGGGGCAGTGTTCTCCAGGAAGCTGTATACACTTTAAACCAGCGGCCAATATATGGTGCTGTGTCTGCAATAGCCAGGATTCATGGGTGCAGGAACCAAGGGGTGGAAACTAGAGTGGCACCACTCACTATTACTCCTATTGACCCACTTGCAGCCTTTTTGCTTCCTGTCCCAGCAACCCTATGTTCTTCGGAACTGGAGGTCCTGGTCCTGAAGAAAGGATCTCTACCACCTGGAAACACAGCACGGATTGTACTGAACTGGCAGCTGAGAATGCCCCCTGGCCACTTTATGCTTCTCATGCCTTTGGATCAACAGATCACGAAGGGTGTCACTGTACTGATTGGTGTGATTGATCCAGATTATCAAGAAAAAAATTGGACTGGTGTTACATAATGGGGGTAAAGAGGAATATGTCTGGATTCCAGGAGATCCCATAGGCCAACTCTTAGTGCTACCATGCCCTGTGATAAAAGTTCATGGTAAATTACAGCAACCCCATCATGACAGGACATCTAATGACCTAGACCCCTCAGGAATGAAGGTCTGGGTCACCCACCAAGTCTAAAAACAGAACCACCTGAAGTAATTGTTGAGGGCAAAGGTAATCCAGAATGGATAGTAGAAGAAGGTAGTTCTACCTATCAATTATGACCACGTGATCAATTGCAGAAGCAAGGTTTGTGATTGTTCATGTATTTTCTGTTTATGAGGTTATTGAATCTTTTCTTTGCTCATTGTGTTAGTCCAGGTAGACTAGAGGAACAAATTCAAGGACATGCATATTGATATAAGGAAAGGGTTTATATACAAAAGGAATGGGACATGGAGAAAGCATCCCAGCCCAGTCCAGTTCAAAGTCATAAGTCTGATATTAACCCATATGCCTGAAATCAGTCCATAAAGTCATCTTCTGACTCACAAAGTCATAGGTCAGTGGGTGCAGAATCCTGGTGCTGGAAGGGCACCCTGCCTCCAGGGCTCAGGGTCCATCAACAGCAGAAGCAACTCATCACTGGCAGAGGTCTCCATGTGGCCACCCCAGCTTCAGAGGTCTGGCTCCATCAGGGCAAATCTGTGGGGTCTCTCTGCTGGCTCCTCCAGCTTCTCAAACGCTGCCAGCTTGTCTTGTCCATGATTAATCGTCTATGAGACTAACTCCCAACAACTGGGGAAAATAGCTTCTCATCTTCATGAGGGAAATATCGTGAGATTTCCCAGAAATCTCAGGAGAAAGCCATGCCCACATGGAGGCCTCATTGGCTACTCAATGGCTATCTCCAGATTAACAGGCTAGACTCCACCCCTATATTTCAATTATAAAATTAACATAAGCACATGACTGTCACACTCATGTATGATATATGAGGTACAATTGGACTCAGTGTGTTCTCATTTATATATATGATAAATGTTTGATGTTAAGTATAAGTTTGGTTTCATTGATGTTTGGAAATTCTATATGGGTAAAAAATTGTGTACATGTGCCATGTTGGGAAGGGGTGAATTGTGATCGGGAGGTTTGTTATGCCAACATGGCCACAGCTTGGTGGGTCTGCTGTGACGGCACGGCCAAGGCACACACGGGATGAATTGAAGGGCAGAGATAGGAAGGGCTCAGCGAGTCCCACCCTCTTTCTTGCTTCCGAAACTTCGGACCAGAGAGCTGCCTTGTTTGTCCTGTGCCTCGACCTCCAAGCAACACTACCTGTGGGACACCTAATTGTGGACTGTGGAGCTGTGAGTTGAGGTTCCTTCAAGCCCTACTTCGCCACGCTCCTGGGATATACATCTCTTGAGCTGGGGACTGTTGGACTCTGTCATCTGGCTAACTGTTGGTGACCTGCTCTGCTGTTTGCTGCCTATGACCAGATAGCCTGAATTGCTCTACAGAGGACTACTCAGTGGCCCTCAAGACTTGATGGACTGCCAGTCTTCTAGCTGTCTCATGCAAGTGAGTTGCACTGAGCAATCTGTACTACTTTATAGATAGTTAACTGTTTCTTATCTTATATATCTTTCTCTATATATAAATATATAAATATATAAAAAGAATTACTAGTGTCCTGATTTTATTTCTGTAAGAGAACCCTGCCTGACACAGTCCTCAAAGTAAAATGTCCTTGTATTTTGTTTTTACCTAAAATATTTTAGCACAATAAAGAGGTTTTTTGCACCATATTTACCCAATGCTTTGTTCAACTTCTTGACTACTGCTTCCATGATCATTGATTGTGGATCTTCTAAGCCAAATGAAATCCTCAACTATTTTAATCTTTTCCCCATTATTCATGATGTTACCTACTGTTCTGGCTGCAATGATTTTGCTTTTCTTTATACTACGGTTTAATCCATACTGAATACTGCAATCCTTGATCTTCAACTGCCAGTACGTCATGGTATACATACGTTTGTATGTATTTGTCCATGTATATGTAAATCTGTAGGCATATGTATATGCATGTCTATATGTAGTATATATGTAATTAGCATATAAGTGCCATATTTCATATACTTTGCTCAGATACCGTCAGGGAATGGTTTATTAGGTTTGAAGGTATAATACCTAGTCTTGTGGCACAACTTGACTAATTGACATAAAATTTATATTTTACATCCCAATTTTGTGAATAGCATCAAGGGCAGCAGTTCTCAACCTGTGGGTCAGGACCTCTTTGGGAGTCAAAAGTCCCTTTCACAGAGGTCACCCAATTCATAACAGTAGCAATATTACATTTATGAAGTTACAACAAGTTTAATTTTTATGGTGGGGGGGGTCACCACAACACAAGGAACTGTATTAAAGTGCTGTGCAGTTAGGAAGGTTGAGAACCACTAATTAGGACTTTAAAAGCTTGCAGGTGTAAAGTTACATAAAAATATTGGTCTCTAATCATCGAGAACAAAAAAGGAAGAACGACATCTAAGAATTAGGGCTGAGCCCCGGTGGCGTAGTGGTTGTGCACGGGACTGCGGCCAACTGGGTTGAAGGTTCAAATCCAGCAGCAAGTCTGGGCCTCCTACTCCCACCACCAGAGGGCAGTGATGCCCCCAAAAAAATGCTTTAAAAAAAATCTAAGAATTCAAGAGGAAACTACTATAAAGAACTAATAGTCTATATCAACCACAGCTTCATCCATCTTATAACCAGAAAAACTAGATGGTAATAACTACTATTCTACTAGCAAACGCATTAACTAGAACTTGAGAGAATAGAAGAAAAATGTGAAAAAAAAACTCAAATTCTAAAAAATATGGCACTTATATGCTAATTATATAAACCCTCAAACTCTTACTCAGAGCAGACTTAACAAGTCTATGACCCTGAAATACATTCTAAAATTTGAACTGAAACTACTTGTGGTGGTTGCATTTCAAAGAAACAGCATATTGACTCATAAAATAAAACAATAAATCCAAAAATTATTTTAAAAACATCACTATGGGCTGAGCCCTGGTGGCGTAGTGGTTGAATGCGGGACTGAGCCCCTCTGGCTTGGCAGTTCAAATCCAGCAGCAGCTCTCCAGGAGCAAGGCTGGGCCTCCCACTCCCACCAGGGGGCAGTGATGCACCAAACACACAAAAAAAAATCAGTATGAGACTGCAAAATTGATAGTTATTTAATCTAAAGCAAGATGAGCATTTTCTTAGGTGGGGGCAAAGAAACAAGATGAATGAAAATGGAATCAGCAAAATGGGAATGATGAGAATGTGGACACCTTGTGAAAAACACAACCATTGCTATTGAACAGCTAGTATGTAGATTGCAAAATGGAAACCTAATCTGATGTGCAAAATCTCACCAAAATACATTTTTAAAACAAGATTCCTATGGCAGTAATTTCTACAGAAGTGATTTCTGAGGAAGCAGGCAAGGAAGTAAGGGGCATGGAATAGAGTAGAAGGGACGTTAAGCACGGTTCTGACTTCAGACGACTGTAGCTCAGCCTTATTCTACGTCAGACTTGTCCACTAGGCTTTCTGACTCTTACATCAGTCAGCCATTGTCTGAAAGCTGCTCTATGAGCCATGGATCCCTTGGTCCTTTCATCTCTCTGCAGAGTTCTTCAAACAGCATCAAAGGTGGGGACCTGCAGAAGACAAGCACAATCTTGCAGAGCATTCACAGCAAGATAAAAAGGGGTTCAAAGAACTCACATGAAGCATCATCAGTTTGTGCTATGTATATATGTCAGAATCATCACTGAACCATCGCATATAAAAGCTGGATCTGGATCTCCGCTTTATTATTCTGGGACTCTCAAAGTTACTAAAGGAGTCGTGTTTAACAAGAATTCAATGGAATCAAAAGTGTTGGTAAATAGTTGTCTTAGTTCCCTGTTGTTAGGGGCCAGGGAATTAGTTTTAATTAATTTAAAAATATTTAATCAGGTCATTTTGGAAAACGATTTCAAGTACAAAGAAGCTGTATAACTCTTACCAAAGAAAAACTGCCTTCTAAAATAAGCTAGATTTCCAGCACTGAGGTAAATACATCCAGTCTAATACCATCTATAAACATGTTTTCCATTTACTCAGGGAGGGGGGATGCATTTGAAAGAATTGCTATGAGCACTCAGTAGATAGCTTTATGATGGAGACATTCCTTATGTATTATAATTTAGGAATTACTGAGGGTTACCTGCCTTTACCTGGATGCTCTTACATCAAGGAAACAAGTCTTAATTCTTACGTAGGAAACATTTAAGTCTCATGGAAATTCAGAGTTTCCAGTGTCTAAACAGAGTGACACAGGATCTAAGCTTATGATACTCAGCCTTGACTGTGAATTAAAATTACCTGGCAGAGCTTTAAAATATCCCAGTGCCTGAACCCGCAAAGAAATCAAATATAATTTCTAAATGTAGTATCCATGCTTTAGCAGTTTTTAAAGTTCTTAAGTCATTCCAGTGAGGAGTAGAACTAACAAGTCCACTGGTCTAGATGAAAAAAATATTAGATGAACATGATAAGATTGTATTGAGGAATATGAGGGGCACCCCTCCAAAACAGAATATTTTTCAAAGCTGTGGATTAATTTTTTTTACAAAAAAACATTATCATCTTCAAAATAGTCTCCAATACAGTTAATATATTTGTCAAATCTGCGCTTCCGTTCTTGAAAATATTTTTCAAGCTCAACTGTTTGGATGGCTTGACAGCACCTCCCTCATATTTTCCCTTCACCTCTCAGAATCTCTGACATCAAATTGCTCTCTGTCGTTAAATTATGTCCCTCTTCCTCCTCAGAAACAAAAGAAGTCTCAGGAAGCGAGGCCAGTAGAGTAAGGCATGTGGGCCAAATGAGTCATTTTGGTTTTTTGCCAAAAAGTGGTGCACTGGGATGGCCATGTGAATAGACACATTGCGGTGATGGCAAAACCAGTCCCTCATCTGCCACAACCACGTCTTTCTTGGTCACATACTGTTATGCAATCTTTTCAGAACCTCTAAATGGAAAGCTTGAATAACAGTCTGAACTGATGGAAAGAACTCCAAATGTACCTTGAGTCAATATTTTCATCCATTTCGGACATTGATGGATGCCCAGAAAAAAGATTTATCATCAACAGATATTTCAACTTTTTTGAAACAAGAAAATGACTTGTACACTTGTTATTTCCCAAACGCTGTCCTTGTAAGCTGTGTTCAACATCACAACAGTTCCTGTGGCATTTTTCCTGAGCAGGAAACAAAATTTCACAGCAACAGGCTATTCTCTTAAATTGGCCATACTACACACACACACACATACACACACACACACACACACACACAAAAAAAAAAAAAACGAGGTTTGAGCAAAACTGCTCTAATGAAAAAAATCATTATGAACAGAGAGCACCTTCCCTGGCGACTCCACTGGGTGCACTTAACCCTGAACAAGTTGCTTGATGTTTGTCTAGCAGGGAACATGCGCACAATGAAAGATCGACTCAGCCCAGCGCAATTCCATTTTCTTGGGAGAAGTACCTCTCATAAAAAACAAATTATGAAAGGAGCACATAACCTTTGATAATAAAGTTCAGTTTCACTTTATTGTCCATTCTTCTGCATTTCATATGTCCAAACCAAACCCATTGCCATGGAGTAAATTCTGACTCAGAGTGACCCTTATCAGGCAAGGTAGAATTGACCCTTTGGGTTTCTAACAGAGGAACTCTCTTTTCTCTTTCTTTTTTAGATCATTTTTGGGGGGGGGCTCATACAAATCTTATCACAATCCATACATCCCTCCATGTATCAAGCACATTTGTTTCCATCATCATGCTCTAAAGACCTTCTTTCCACCTGAGCCCTTGGAATCAGCTCCTCAGTTTCCCATCCCCCCTGCCCCTTCCTCAACAACCCTTGATACCTGATCCCATCAACACCTCATGATCACATAAGCTGGTGTGCTTCCTCCATGTGGACTTTATTGCTTGTCAACTAGATGACCACTTGCTTGTCTTCAAGCCTTTAAAAGACCAGGTGCCACTTCCTTTGATAGCCGGGCACAAACAGCTTTCTTCACCACATATACTTGTGCACCCACTTTGTCTTCAGTGAATGTGTCCAGGAGGTGAGCGTCATGGAAATACCAGTTTAATAGAACAAAGTGTTCTTGCATTGACGTAGTACTTGAGTGGAAGCCCAATGTCCATCTGCTACCTTAATACTAAACCTATAAATATATGCACATAGATCTATTTCCTCATTGTCATATATAAATATATTTACATATGTACATGTCTATATTTAGACCTCTAGAAATGTTTTTTGCCTCCTAGTTCTTTCTTCTATTTCCTTTTACTTTCTTCTTGTCCCTCTATCATGCCCAGCCTTCATTTGGGTTTCAGTAATTCCTCACAGTTACATTTCCCTTAATCAAGCCCTTCCAGGCCTTCTACATCATCCTCCTCATCAATTTGAGGCCACCTTTTATTCCCTTTTCCATGGATTTGTTTACACCCACTTCCTTTCTTCTGCCTTCCCATCTCTGATGTCTCCCAGACCATCAGTCCTTTTGTTTTCTCCTCCAGATTATGCACAAAAAACAAGACAGCAAAACAAAGCAACAAAAGAAAACTACAACAACAACAAAAAGCAATGACAGAAAAAGTAAAGCCTGTAAATAGTTCAACGTCTGTTTGTTGACCTTTAGAAGTATTTTCCAGTCATGCCTGATGGCATGACACACCCTAGCCGCAAAGTCCAGGTCTTCCTTAGGGACTTCCTTTCTCTGCTCCCCTTGCTGTTCTGATGCATGTCTTTAGTGTTTTGCCTCAATGTGATGGGATCAGATCAGAGGCCATTCCCCCAGTGTCTCTTCTGGTGTCCCCGGAAGGGCTATTGGTCAGTGAGGGATATCATTTCTCAAAATGGGGAGGAACATATGATCATTTTTGTGCATTGGCTGCTCTGACATGGATATTGTCTTCAAGGCTTGGTGGGCCAAGATGTACTCCACCCTCTTTTCCTACCCTTTCATTTGCTCCTGTGTGCTCTGATCAGACATGTACCTCTCCCTGAGTTGTAACTTCAGTACTGCCCTCTGAAGTAAATTATTTAGGAGGACGAGGGGGATGTCCTTGTATTGGGATTGAGGCCAGCATCTTGGACCTCTCTTTTAGTTTTCTGCTTCATGCTGATATGTTGCATTGACATCTTGGAGCACTGGGTTGTAGTTTGGTCCCTGTTTTTCTGTGGCTATATAAACAATACCCTCCTCTTGGGTGAGTTATTGCCCTTTCCCCCCACTACCCATGTCTTTTTTTTTCTTTTTCCTCCTCCTCTTTTGTTGGCTACCATATGTACCCGTGGATTTGGTCTGGCCCCTGCCATACTACCTGAACCTCACCCCAGGAATGTTTGCATGGAATAGCTTTTTCCCTAGGCCCTGTTTGCATTTCAGTTTTAAGCTTGTCTCAGCAGACTCATATTGTACTTGTCCTTTTGTGCTTGGCTTACTTCTCTTAGCAAAATTTTCTTCTGTTCTTCCCATGCCGTGATGTGCTTCATACATTCACCACTGCTTTTTTTTTTTAGGAATGCATAGTGCTCCATTGTATGTATGTACCACAGTTTTTTTTCCATTTATTCATCTCTCAATGAAAATTTGGGCTATTTGCAACCCTTTGCAATTATCAATGGTTCTGTGATGAACATTGCAGCACTGGTGTCTGGCCATGGTTTCTTTCTTGCCTCTCCTGGGTATAGTCCCAGTAGGGGGATTGCTGGTTCATATGGTAATTCAATTTCCATCTGTTTCTGATAATGCCAAATCGCTTTCTTTTAATAATGCCAAATAGTGTCTTTTCATACCTACAGGTCCACCAGCAGTGAATGAGAGTTCCAGTCTCAATACTGCCCTTCAAACACTTGTTGCTTTCTGATTTTTTGAATTGGGTTATCTTTGATGGTATTAAGTAATATCTCATTGTTTTCATTTGCTTTTCTCTTATGGCTAATTGTTGGGAACATTTTCTCATATGTTTATTGGTCATTCACGTGTCTGCCCTTTTGAAACTTCAGTTCAGGTCTTTTGCCCACTTCCTCAGTTGGCAATTAGGTTTCTTTTTTCTTTTTGGAAGGTAGCAGAGTATTGTAGATTTTATTAATAATGCCTTTGTCTTGCGTGCCATTGCTAAAGATGTTTTCCCAGTGCATGGGCTCTTTTATTACTCTCTTGGTGAAGTCTCATGATTTTTTTTTCTTCTGTACATCTCTCTTGTCAATTTGTGACTCTTCTGTGTTTATGTCCTTCCCTTTTTCTGATATTTTATATATTCCCTGCACCAAAATTCTCGTTTGTCCCAATTCCCTCCTTGATGGCACTAATAGTTTGAAGTTTTACCTTTAGGTCTGTGATCCACTTCAAGTTTATTCTTTTGCATGGAGTGAGGTAAAGGTCTTCTTTCAGTTTTCTGCAGGTAGCTATCTCTTTTTTTCCCACACCACTTGGTGAAGAGGGCTTCTGCTTTCTCATGTGATATTTTTTTACCTTTATCAAAGATCAGTTGTCTATATGCTGATGATTTTATTTCTGGGTTTTCAGTTCTTTTCCATTGATCTGAGTATCTGTCATTACACCAATACCATGTGGTTTGACCACTATGGCTGTGTAATATGTACTAATGTCAGGTTAAGCAAGTCCTCCCACTCTGTCCTTTTTGAGGCATTCTCTGCTAATTCTGGGCTTCTTCCCTCTCCATATGAAGTTGGTGATCAGCTTTTTTTATTTCTTTGAACAAAGATGAGGGCAATTGTTAACTAATATATTCCCTTGGGCAGAAATGATATCTTTGCTATATTTTGTCTTCCAATTCAAGAGCATTGGGTATGCTACCATTTGCTGAGGTTATTCTTGGTTTCTTGTAGTAGTGCTCTGTAGTTTTCCTCATCTAAGTCATTTTAGTCAGTTACATCCCTAGATATTTCAATTTCTGCTTGGCTATTGTGAAGGGTACCACCTCTTGATCTCCTCTTCTATGGTCTCCTGCGATGTGTATAGCAGTCCAGTAGACTTCTGTTTGTTGATACAGTATCTGACCACTCTGCCATATTACGCAATTGCTCCCAGTATTCCCCATGTGAAACTTTTGGGATTTTTCATATATAAAGTCATACATCTGCAAATAAGAATAGTTTCACCTCTTCCTTCCTGGGGTAAATACCTTTGGTGTCTTTTCTTTGCCTTAAGTTGTTAGCTGAAACCTCCAATGTGATGTTAAGTAAGAGTGTGGACAAGGGATATACTTGTCTGGTCCCCTTTATCAGTGGGATTGTTTTCATATTTTCTCCATGGACTACCACGTTGGCTGCCAGTCTTTCATATACAGCTTGTAATGTCTTGAAGAATTTTCCTTCAGTTTCTATCTTCTCGAGGGTCTTACACAGGAATTGGTGTTGGATGTTGCCAAATGCTTTTTCCACATCTGTCAATATTATCATGTGGTTTTTAAAGTTTTTATGTCAATATGGCAAATGACACTAATGGTCTTTTATATGTTGAACCATCCCTGATATGAATCCCACTTGCTCACGGTGAATTTTTTGTTTTACATCCTTTTTTTTTGGGGGGGGGGGGTGCTTAGGCACAAGCTTTTATTATAAAAAAACATAAACAAGACAGGGTGGCTATTGTAAGCTGACCCCCAACATCCAAGACAGGATGGCATTAGTCACTTCTACACAGGTCTCTGGTGCTAAGGAAAAGGCACTGGGGTTCAAGTCCCCATCGGGGAGATTATGTTGTCCCAGAGGTTGGCAGGGACAAAAGTGCTTAAGGTGCTGCAGTTTGTTACTAATGAATACTCCATGGGCCACTCAACCTGGCCTACAGGGCAGTGTCACACCAGCCAAAGTGAATTAGCCCCATGTACCACCTCTCAAGGCTTGCTGCCCTCAAGTGACTCGTTTGGTGTTAGGGTTGAGGGCATATGTAAGGGCTGCCAGGGTGTGCCCACATCTGGTTGGATCTGTATACTGCCATCTACCTTCCTTCACAGGCATGCAATCAGCAGGGCAAGAGCTGGGTAGCCTGAGTACAAGGATGGGTGGGACTTAATTGATGTTTTGGGGTGGTTCCTCCGCATTGGCTAAAGTCCAGAACTGCCCAGCCAGGCTGGGCTTCCCTGCGGTACCTCTCCAGCAAGATGCGGGTGGACAGCTTCTCCACCTGCCCCCAGGAAGGCCATGGTCTACCAGCCAGCCCAGGAGCTCTGTGCAAGTGGGACAGGACCCCAGCAGGTCTTGGCAACAGTGGGGCTAGCTCCTGGGTGCCAGCAGGTCATCCTCCACACAGGTCTGAAGCACCTCCCTCGCCTTCTTCGCCATCTGGCCTTTAGCTGCCAGCACGGCCAGCAGTGGAAGCCACAGCTCCTCTAGCCGCGTGGTCAGCAGGAACCTCATGTCGAAGGTGAGGGCCATGTTCTCAGGGTATGAGCGGAGGCTGGGTCCTGATAGATCCAGCTGAGCATGCCGAACTCATGCACCAGCTGCATGCAGCCTTCCAGCGTGGCCCAGGGCTGAAGGTACAACTCACTGGCCCAGAAGTCAGTGACAGCTGTCCCACACTGGCACCAGGCTCTCAGCAGCCAGGTGAGCAGTGGCTGCAGCTGCCCTGCAGAGTTTGCCAGTAATAGTTAAAGATGCCATCACTGGTCAGGTTCCCCAGGAGGCCAACTCTGCTGATGTCAGGGACAGGACCTGGCCCCTGATCATACACCCACACAATTCAGGTGAGCTTGTGCTCCTGTCCTCCTGTGTGTGTATGTGCTGCCAGAAGTGCTGTGTCATGTCCATGAGGTCACTGAAGACATAGCTCTGGTTACCCCAGCCCAGAGAGGTGGGTACTAGTGTGTTGTCAGCCATGGCTGCCAGATCTTCGAGGTAGGGAAGTCCTCACCTCCCAGATTGTACCTAAACACCTTCTGCTGCAAAAAGCCTGCTTTAGATACTTTTATGTTCTACTGGCCAGTATTTTGTTAAGGACTTTTGCATTGACATTCATTAAGGATATTGATCTGTAGTTCTCGATTTTTGTGGGATCCTTCCCTGGCTTCAGTATTAGGGCTATACTAGCTTCATGCCTGAGTGCAGTCCATTGATAATCAGGGTCATTACCTCCATCTGTGGAGCTCGTGATGTCATCCTATACCTGTCATGTTGGGTGTTTTCCTCCTTCCCTTCTTATCAGTGTGTTGTGCGTGTATGTGTGTATATGGTTCATTCTTGACTTCTTTTCACCCCTTTTCAATGCTATCTTGGGGGCTGTTATTTTTCTTTGTTGCCTTCTGGGCAGGGTTGTTCTGTGTGGCAACGTCTTATTTGGACTCAGTGTGTACTGTTCTTGTGTCCATACTGGGTCAGCAAGGATCTTCTGTAGGGCTGGGTTTCTTTTAACATATTTTTGAGGTTTTTCTTGTCTTGGAAGATTCTTACTTCTCCATCAATCTTGATAGATAATTTGGTTGGATAGAGTATTCTTGGGTTTGTGGTACTTTCTTTCAATTTGGGGGAGATGCTACCCTATTCTCTCCTCTTCTTCATCATATCTGCCAATAGTTCTGAGCATATTCTTATTTGGGAAACTTTATAAGTGATTGCTTGTTTTTCCCTAGTTGCTTTCATAATTTTCTCCTTTCCCTCTGATTATATAGTTTAACTCTTTTGTCCCCTGGTGACTTCATCTTGGGATTCAATCTAGCTGGTGTTTTTCAGCCATTTGAATGTTGCCTGGTTTTCATTCATTAAACTGTGGAAATTTTCCTTTAAGAATTCTCTCATGATTTTTGCAGATAACTGCTTTGTTGTATCTTTCTCCTGTGATACAATTATTCTGATGTTGTTCCTCTTCGTAGCATCAGACGTAGCTCTTAGATTTTCTTCAGCTTCTTTGATGATCTTATTAAACATTTGTTCTCTTTTGTTAAAGTCTGTTTGACTGTCCTCTAGGTCACTCTCCCTCCTCCAGTTGATTGGCAAAGTCAATGAGTCTCCAATCACTTTTTGTTAACCCGTCCCTAAGTTCTTATATTTCCCTTTGGTGTATGGACTTTATCATTTCATTCTTTTTTGTATTTTTCCTTCATATGACTCCAAGCAGTATTGTGCAAAATTCTTTTTGTGGCAGATGTCTGCTTCTTCTATGCATGGCATTAGGTTCAGTACATGTGCCATTGCCTTTTGTTCTCCTGTTCTTTCCTTGAGATCATTGTGGCTGATTGCTGTTTGCATTCTATTGTTTTGGAGGATCCACATACCATTTTCCAGGGAGTCGAAGAGCACTGGCTTTCTCTGGGAGACTGGGAGGAATGCTTCTTAGAACTGCCTGCAGCTAACTGCACTGTGAAATTTGCCTGCTGCTTTATCCTTCTGGAGCTTCACTTTTCCCTCAGTTAACCAGTGTTCTGTTATTTGGAAGGCAGGTTGAATGTCCTCACAAGGAACACTGGGTGGGGAGCTGTGCAATCATGAGGATGGTGCTTTACTGGGTCATCTTGCAAGAAGTCAAGACCGTGTGGCCCATGGCAGCTTGGAGTATACAGGGTGTCTGCTGCAAGGGGAGTGCCAAATGGTTGACAGGATTTCCCTGGTCAGGTAGATCTCTGCAGAGGTTGGGCAGAGATTCCTCAGAAAGGTAGACTATTGGCTGAGCTTCCTTAAGCCAGGTGAGGGACTGCAGCAGGCTTAAGGAAGTTCCCATGCTCTCTTGGGACCACAGCAGATGGATATGAACTCCCCCAGTCATGCAGACAGGGTTTCCAGTGAAGAAGGTGGGAGGGGTTTGCCCAGTGACTTGTTAAGCATAGCAGAGAGCAGGCAGGCAGAATTTCCACTGGAGAAAAGTGTGTGGGATTTACCCCAGAATGAGGGAATGGGATATCCCAGCTTCAGGTTACACTGCAGAGGGTGGAGCTCTCCCTGCTGGCTGGAGGGCAGGTGTAAATGCCCTAGGGTAAAGAGAATGGTCGGGAGGTCAGCAGTGACATGTGAGATAAAAAGGAAGAGTAAAAGGGAAAAAAAGAAGAAAAAAACCACCTCAGACCATTGAGAGAGGGAAATAACAATGACAATATAGCTGAGTCCCTGATCCCTGACTGTGAGCCCGGAGGGGTGTAAACCCTGCCCTGAGGTGGCACAAGCTCTGGCTGTGTTGAGATAAAGACCCTGGACTGGCTCCAAATGACCCCAGCTCTGGTTAAGGCAGGAGCAGGGCTAAGGTTAGACCCTGGCTGGCCTTCACTGTGGTAATCCAGAAACCTCCAGCTCCTCAAAACCTAGTGGGTCTGTGCTTGCGTCTCTTTATGACGCTCCTCCTGTGACCCGCCAGTGTGGAATTTCCCTCTTAGTGACCCTTCTGTGCTGATATCTGCAGACTCCCTGTGGTATATGTTACTCAGTTGCTATCTTCCTAAAAGTGACAGTACCTCTTGACTAGAGTAAAATAACCTCCTTTTTCTCCAACAGAGCAGCTGGTGGTTTTGAACTGCTGACCTCATGTTTAGCAGCCTAATGTGTAATAACTATGTCATCATGGATTCTCCAAATGACTCACGTGGATTAATGAAATTCCAGTAAGAAAACCTGTATTTTTTTTTATTTTTGAGAAATTTGTCTTGATGTCTGTATTTTAAATGAGTATTATTGTTAAAGAATTACAAAACTCCAATCCAAACCCCTTTCTTTTTTACTTCCATTAGATCCATGTGTTCCCCTCATTGGCATGAACTCAATCATTTCAATATTTCTGCATTGATCTTACTAGCTCCTATTTCAGTAAGCTTTGACCATTTCTGATCCACAGGTTAATAAATTATGTGTTGTGATGTTAACCTTTTTAGCCTAAATGTGATCTTTTCAGAAATATAATTTTCATTTTATCAAGTTAATGACAACATGCCATCATAAAGGCATAAGATATTTTTAAATTGCTTTGGAGTTATAAGAACAGTAAAGTACATGGAAAAGCACAAATGGAAGGAGGATTCTATATTTTACCTTAAACAGCTGCTGGCGGGTTTGAACTGCATGCCTTTCTGTTAGGGATCAAGCACTTATTCAATTCAGCAATACTGTAAAATAGAATAAAACATTTCCTCATCCCACATTTATGAATAGTGCACCCCAACTTCTAACTCCCCATCACAAAAAGAATATGCTGCTTTTATGAATATTAGAAAATGTTGCTGGTTGCTGTCCTGTTGATTCCAACTGACTGGAACACAAGTTTGAAGAGTAGATTGCTCCATGCGGTTTTCAAGGAAAATAGATTTCCAGGGCTATCTTCTGAGAAGCTAATATGTGGATTAGAATCTCTAATCATTAACTGCTAATGAATCGCTTAGCAGTTTTCCCAACCCAGGCATCCCTAGCTAGTCTTAGGAATAGTTCAATCAACATTGTGTTTGTATCAGATAAGGCACACATAGCAATGAAAGAGAATGGAGAATCCCAAGTGCAGTTCAGCATATATGTGAAGTAGTATATGATCTGTGAAGGAGGCTGGCTTCACGAGAAATGATGACCCATTTAATGAATGGCGCTGTAGCAAGTGTATGTACATATAGAAGAAAAGGTCTTATCATTTCTATCTGCTCTTCTACCAGAGACTTGAGGTATACCAGTAAACCAGTCACCACAGTCTGACTCCTTGTGATTCCATGTCTGTCAGAGCAAAACAGTGTTTCCAGAAGAACTCTGGGTTCAATGAAGTCCTTGAGGTACATCACAGAATGTTCACTGCCACACATTTGGGAAGTAGATGAATAGACTTTTCTTCTAATGACTGGGTGTGCATTTTCAACTTTCCCAGTAGCTGCTAAATGCATGGACCAGAGACTCCTTGAAAGTACAAAGGAGAAAATAAATGGATCTTATCATATTTATATCTGAATGTAGCATATTTCACAATATCCTTACCATCCCCGAAGTATCAGGGTATAGTGACCATCATAAGTCCAGAATCTGTCAAAATCCTGACTTTACTATGACTTGGAAAAATTGCTACTTTGACTTTAATTTTTCATATTCACACTAATAAGTTTTTTCTTTGATTTTCAAATGAAAGAAAAGTATTTTCTATCTTAAGTTGTTTAACTTGTCTAGCAATTAATTCTGCTAAATTAGAAAATCCCTATGGTAAATTGGCTTTGGCATATTGGCTAATCTAGCAGAACAACCAGTAGAAAATTATATTGACCTTGATTACACAGTGAATAAATATTAGAAATGCATGTAGGCTTTGGGTCTAATTTCTTCCCATTTTTAAACAAATATAAAGCTCTTAAAATAGAGTGCATGTAGAGGCTCAGAATTATTGTATTAAGGATATATTTTTCTTTATCAAACATACAAGAATTTATGTTTAAATAAGTGTTGCCTCTTCAAAGAATCCAAAGATATTGTCATTGCTGAGAGTCTTAATAGTTTTGCCACTTTTCATGTGGAATTTTCCCTAGAGGTTCCTCACAGATTCTTTGAATTTCTTCATTGGTTCTTCGAGTAATAAGATCTGTTCTTATTAGTGCCTCAAAAATTTGATCTTGAACATTATTCTATTTAACATTTCCACGTAATTACATTGAAGTTCATCATCATTTTAAGATACAATTCATTTTGTGTGTTGCATGATTATACATACTATCTTACTTCTATACTTTCAAAATGTGTACACTTTCCATTTTCTCTCCGTTTAGATTGCGTATTCTCTTGACTGGAATCAACTCAATCGTTTCAATATTTTTGCTCTGGTCTTCCCATATTTGGTTTCAAGACACTTTGACTTTTTTAAATATTGCAGGTCAAATGACTCTCCTCAACCTTTGTCAAATTCTCCAATGTTATCTTTGAGATCTGTCTCCGGTTGCCACTTCGAAGTATTCTTCTCTGTAGAAAGAAAAACTTTCACTGGTAGACAACCTTACCTATGAGAAGGAACAATTAAATATTGTATTTCATTACAAGTAGTTATGACTAGCTGGAATTGAAAAGTCACTGTGAACTTTAACTGCATCCAGTCCCCCAAATCCTTTCTGGATACAGCTAAAGATTGCCAGAGTCATTGAACATGATTTTATGCAACGATGTACAGATCTCAGTCTTTGTGAATGGCTAGCTTAGAATTTTCTCTCAAGCACTTAAAGACATAGACATTTGCTCTTAGATTTCATTTGTGTTCCCTAATAAATTCTCTACCCTACCTATTCTTGCACTTAGGGATTACAATCTTTGTGCTTTTATTTGTTATTTCTATTTAGCCCTGTTGTTGTTAGGTGTCCTCGACTAAATTTCAATTCAAAGTAACTCTGTGCACAATAAGAGTAAAACGCTTCCTAATCTTACACCATCCTCACAATTGGTACAAATGAGCCCATTGCTATGGCAATTGTGTCAGTCTATCACATCGAGGAGCTCCTCTTTTCATGGAACTCTTATGATGCTATCAGACAGGATGCCCTTTCCCTCATGATGGCATATCCAAAGTACTTGAGAAAATTCTCACCATCCTCCTCACTTCTCAGGAGGATAGTGCTTCTTCTAAGAGAGCTTCCTTTGTTCTTCAAGATGCAGTCTACATTCTTTGCCAAAAGTACAATTAAAGTACATCAATTTTTCTTCAATCTTCCTTTCATTATCCAACTTCACATACATTTGAGGGAGTTGGTAAGACTATGGCTAGGTTAAATGTGTCTTAGTTCTTCAATTGATATTTATTTTTAACATTTTAAAGAAGTATTTGGCAGTATATTTTTCTATAGATACTCAGATGTTTATCAATGTGTTACTTACTTTTCACTTTGGCAACTGACATTTTGCAGCTTGATAATTAGTATTTATATAACCCCACGTGATATGTTCTCCTCTATATTGTCCAGATTTTTGGACTATTTGCTAAGCATGCAGTTACAATAAATAGGGTGAAAAGACACAAACTTGCTGAAATTTTTTCTTGATTTTCCATTTTTAAATAATTTTATTGGCATATAATTTATATGTCATCTTTTTTGATAGCTTGATCATATTCAAAGAGTTGTCTATTCAGCACCACAATATTTTAGAATTTTCTTCTTTCTTGTATTCATTGTTATTAATTCTTCATTTCTACCAACCATCACTTTGATCATCCCAAGAAATCATTAATCCAGTTGCTGTCTATAAATTTGCCTATCATGGATTTCCTATACAGAAAAACATATAAAAAACAGAACCCGTTAACACTTTTCACTGGTATGGAATCGATGTAACTGTTAGTTTCGGAGACTATAACTGTTTACTGGAATAGAAAACCCACTCTTTCTCTCATGGAGTAGCTAGTGGTTTTGAACTATTGGCCTTCCGGACTGCAGCCCAATGTATAACTACTATACCACCAGGGCTCCTTCAAAAACACTAACAATGTAAAACAGAAATCTCAACTAAAAAGAAAACAGGAAATATTCAAATTTTAAAAGTGTAAATAAAATTGGATTCTTAAAAATGCAAAATTTTGACACCACTGTGGTACATCAGGGAGAAGCCCTGGTAGTATCTTGGTTACAGGTTGGGCAGAAAGTCAAATGGTCCCCAGGTTGAAGCCACCAGCAGTTGCATAGGAGAAAGGTGTACTTTCCACTCCTGTAAATTGTGAGTCTCAGAAACCCACAATGGGTCACTATGAGGCAGTATTGTCTCGGTGGCAGTGAGTTTTGGGTTTTTTGTTAAATCAGAAACTCTGGATGCTGATCTCAGCACTTGATGTTTAAGCAAATCCTCCTGGTGATTCTATCATTAAACTTTGATAAGCATTCACCCAGAGTACTTCATCATATGTCTTGGAAAATACCCATGAAATTACCTGGGGTAACCCTTCCTCCATAACTATCCTAAAAATCATGGGACACTCACAATTCTGGGCAAAAAGTGTAAAAAAGACAAACGTATACAAAAAAAAAAAAAAAAAACCTTTAGGTCTTTAAGCAATTAAAGCTGAATCTAAAAAAGCAAAAACTGCCATTAAGTTGATTTTGACTCATAGTGACCCGACCCCATAGGTCAGGGTAGTACTGTTCCTGTGGGATTCCAGAGTGTAACTCTTTTTGGGAGTAAGAGCTCTATCTTTCTTCCAAAGAGCAGATGGTGATTTCAACTGTTAACTTGGATGCTCACACCCATTGCATAACCATTACCTATTTCTTCACTTACATTGTCCAGTTTTATTCTGACTGTGTGCTTCCAAATGCTTTCAAGATCTTCCTACTTGTATTCTACAAGGATACAGAGTCAGAGAAAAATCTTGAAATTTTCTTCCATCAAAACCATTTCAGTTTATCCTTGCACAAGAATCCAACTCCCACCATAGTACCTCACCATGCTTTAGGAATCCTGTATCACTCGGTGTTCCCAGAGCACTTTTTTTTTTTAAGGCAGGGCTTCCTGTATACCACATATTCAATCATTGCTATAGTCCTTAGATGGCCAATGAAATAGCTCATTAACAAATAGCCCACTGCAGTAGCAGCAGCAAAAGTCACAATGTGCTTGTAACAAAGATGAGCAGAGGACATAAGAAAAGCAATGAGTTAGAGTTAGATATCCAGTGGAGTAGTGAGAAGACATGGAAAACATTTCAACTTTACTGCAATGTTTTGCACTTTCTTAAACATTGTAGGTACCTGATACAACTTCATTGATTATGTATGCTGAACTGTGACTCTCCACTTTGACTAAGATGCCAACATCATGAAGCAATTTGTTAAGATCTGTGGGCATGGTGCCCAGACATTGGATTTTAAAAAGTCCCAAGTAATTCTAATATGTAGTCTAAGTGAAGAATCACTGTTTGGAAATTAAGATAATTTCTTTAAAGACAACTAGCAATGAGGTCTTTCTCCATATTTTTCTCCCTACAGTCAGATTTAAAGGTCAGATTACAGTGAACTAACTCAAAAAACTTACAGAGCAATGAAAAGTGAATCATCTCAATAATTTGGGGAACAAAACAAGGTAAAAGAGTGAGATCAACAGTGATACACCCCCCCAAAAAAGAGTGAGATCAGGCACAACTGATGTATATATGAATTAGGATAAGCCCTGCATGAGTCCCCAATAAAACGATTTTTTTTAAAGAAGAGTGAGGTCGGATAACCCTAATGCTTTCTGCTTCTTCTTTTAATAGAAATCATTTTATTGGGTGTTTATACAACTCTTATCACAATCCAAGCATACATCCATTGTGTCAAGCACATTTGTCCATGTGTTGCCCTCATCATTCTCAAAACATTTACTGTCTACTTGAGCATTTAGTATCAGCTTCTAATTTTTCCCCTCCTCTCCCTCATGAACCCTGGATAATTTATAAATTACAATCATTTTGTGATATATTACACTGTCTGACATCTCCCTTCACACACTTTTCTGTTCTCTGTCCCTGAGGGAGGAGGTTATATGTAGATCCTTACTCCTCTCTACCCCACCCTCTCTCTGCCCTCCCCGTATCATCACTCTCACTATGGGTCCTGAGGGGATCATGTGCCCTGGACTCCTTGTGTTTCCAGTTCCTAACTGTATATCATCTGGTCTAGCTGGATTTGTAAAGTAGTACATGATAGTGGAGGGAGGAAGCATTGAAGAGCTGGAGCAAAATTGTATAAGTCATCATTTCTACACGCCCTGACTTGCTCGTCTCCTCCCCGCAACCCAGTTGCCTACAGATGGGCTTTGGGTCCCTACTCTACACTCCCCCTCATTCACAATGATATGATTTTTTTCATTTTTTCATGTCTGATACCTGATCATTTTGACACCTCATGATATCACACAGGCTAGTGTGCTTCTTCCATGTCGGTTTTGTTGCTTCTGAGTTAGATGGCTGCTTATTTACTTTTAAAACTTTAAGACCCCAGAGGATGTATCTTTTGACAGCCGGGCACCATCGGTTTTCTTCTCCACATTGACTTATGCACCCATTTGTGAGAAGATGATTATCATAGAATGCAAGTTTAATCAAACTAAGTCTTCTTGCATTGAGGGAGTACTTGATTAGAGGCCCAGTGTCCATCTGCTATCCTAATACTAAACCTATAATTATATGTGCATATATCTATTTCCCCATCATCATATATTTACATATGTACATGCCTGTATTTAGAATTCTATAAATACCCTTTGTCTCCTAGCTCTTTCCTCTATTTCCTTTTACAGTCTTCTTGTTCCACTGTCATGCTTATCCTTCAATTGGGTTATAGTAATTCCTCTTGGTTGCATTGTCCATGATCAAGCCCCACCAGGCCTCTTACAGCCCCCTAGCCACTGATTTTGGATCATTTGTTTTCTCTTCTCCTTGGGTTTGTTAACACCACATCCTTCTCCCCACCTCCCTCAATCCCATGTCCTCCCTCAATGTACTCCCATGTACTCCCTCAATGTCCTCTGGAATTGTCCATAAAGTTGTTTTTTGTTCTATCTGTGTTGCCTTCTAGTTGCATTTTTGTGGTAGAAGGTGAATTATTCTTGAGGTCATTTATATAATAAGGAGAGGGTTTAATCCTTAACATATAGAGGCCTAAAACACAAGACTATCTTGCATATGACCTAGTGTATGGTAAATATTGAACAAATGTTGATTATTAAAAAATCAAACGTCAAAATCTTTCCTCCTCCCTCAATCTTTGGAATCTTTTTAGAATCTTTTTAGAATCTTTGGAAATAATTACTCAAGTCTTCACATATTCAAGAAACTCCAAATAACAAACTTCAAAGAAAAGTATTAGCCCTACCTGATTTTTGGAACTGTAAGCTGTGTTTAGTATGTGACAAGAAGTCTCTTCACATTCTATAGCAACACTGATATACATCAGCAAAAAGCCCAGCTGAATCACCTCTTCTATTCCTTGAGGAAAAAAAAAAACAACCAAAAAAACCAAACTCATCATTTTAGTTTAACTTGAGGATATTTCTCACTTAAAGTCACCAAGTAAAAAGAGTATATTTCAGATCCTGTATCTAATTTAAATATAACTTTGAAATGTAATGTAAAATCATTTCTAAGATTATTTAAATTTTAGGACATTACTTTGGGGACAACTTGATTATCATCCTTCTTTTAATTGAATAGAAAAGCCTGTCAAATACAATAGGATGAAACAGCCCTTTCACTATTTGTCAAGGTCAAATTAACAAGTACAATCTCTGCCATTGAGTCAATCCCAATTAATAGTGACACTATTGGACAGCCTAGCATCACCCGTGAGGGGTCCTGAGATGATACATCTCTCAGGGCATAGACATCCTCCTTTCTTCCGACTGCCTTGTGGTTTCTGACTGCTGACTTGCAGTTACAGCCCAACATGTAACTGACCCACTCCAGCAGGACTCTATATGCACTCCTTATTTAAGAATGTTCCATCTGAATAGGAAGAAAGACAAGAAGAAAGTGTCTTAATGTATATTGCCCCAACTGTTTTACCAGATGCCTATAGAAATCTGATTCCCTTAAGGTCACTTTCTCTGAAGGTAAAACCCAACCTGTGACTCCTTGTGGTGGGAAAATAGTTCAACAGTTGGCATGTGGCTGGTAATTTAAGTGTGAAATTAAATTTCCAGTATCATCAGTCATCTAATTGCACATCTAAATGTGTTTTCTGAATTATCTTGTTAAATTAATTATATCTTAATTGAAAGCACTCTGCTCATAAAGATTTGTTCTAATTTTCTTTGGAATTAAGTTGTCAAGGGAGAAATTTGTTTCGGAAGTCATTTATAAGGGATTTTACATATATTCAAATAATGTTAAAATGACAATAGTGAATTTTTAAGATGCTTCTTACCTGAAAAGTTCTTGTAGCTCCTTTAGAATTGCAAAAAATTAAGGGCTGTAAGCACATATACATTGGATTTGATTTTTATATCTAACCATAGAGATGGATAAAGGTATTTCTTTGCATTGTGGATGTGCCCATTATAAAATTGGTATAATTAGTCTTTCAACTACAACTCAGATTCCCGGGTCAGTACAAAAGGGCTTGTTTATTTAAAAGAGTTGATCCTCTGAGAAAGTGGTTCATTAGTCTTACAATGCTAGCACACAGAGTCTGGTCTACATTTAGAATATCGATGCTAATTACATTTATGAATATTAAGCCTTGTCTGGTACTTTCACGTGCATTCAGGTCTTCATTTGCACATCTAGAAATCAGAGATGGTGGATTCTGTGAGTTTAGCTGTGCTAGAGTTGGTAAATTCTAAAATAAACATGTTAAAAAGTCACATCTTAAATATCACGATTTTACCTTTGAAACTATCTTTTAACTAACTCTGTGGGGGAAAATTTAGAAAATGCAGAAAGAGTTCCCAGTCATGTGTCTATAAACATTTGATTGTAAAGAAGTCATGTTCAGCTTTTAAAATAAGTGTTGTATAATGTCCCGAAAAACTTTCTACAAGTGTTCAACTTGTGCTTCATTTGGGAGCTGTTGCTTTGAAATGGCTGACTTGTGCATGTAACAGCTTAGTTTTAACTTAGGCATTTCATTCGGCATACTTTATAGTCTCCATTCATACTGATCCTTGCCCTGAACAAGATGTAATTTCATAAACCCAATTAAACTTGGCACTTGCTGTGGTTTAAATACCAAGACAGATTTAATATATTGCCCAATTTCACAGATCAGCAATGTTTCTCTTCCTGCATCACTTGGCCATTACAATAACATAAGTGAATAGTCTGTGTCAGTAGATGGGCCAGAATTAGCACAATATAAATACTGTTGTCCTGCTGGTAAGTCAATTGGGAGCTCATCACACAAATTGTCAGAACGTTGTAGGGTGTATTATAAAATTAATATCCATATACATGAATTCATAACATTTTGGATAAAAGGCAAATTGTGTTCAGGAAAGGAGTGCACATTTTTCCACATTAATAAATTCATGTGCCAGGATTGTCCCTTCACCATACATATTCAATTTGTGTGTTGAATAAATAATCTAAGAAGCAGAATTACATTGAGAAAAATGTGGCATTAGGTTGGAGGTAGGCTTATTGACAACCTACAAAATGTAGGTAACACAACTCTGTTTGAAGCACTTGCTAATGAATAGCAAGTACTGCATCCTCCAGCATGGATTTCAACTCAGTATCGAGAAAATTGAAATTCTCTCCTTGGAACCAATAGACAACAAAATCATGATAAACAGAGACATGATTGAAGTTGTCAAGGATTTCATCTTTCTTGGATCCACACTTAATACTCAAGGAAGCAGTGAAAAGAAATCACATGACACGTTAAAATAGGAAAATCTGCTGCACAAGACCTCATTGAAGTGAAGAGCAAGGATGTCACTTTGAAAACTAAAGCATGCCTTACTAAAGCCATGATATTTTCAATGGCTTCATATTCATATGAAAGCTGAACAATGACTAAAGATGGCAATGTGCAGAAGACTAATTGATTGATATGTTTGAATTATGGTGTTGAAGAAGACCCTGCACTGCCAAATAATAAACAAATCTGCTTCAGAAGAAAGATAGAAGGAAGGGTGATGTTTGCATGAACTTGGATGCTTGTAGGTTGGGGGGAGTGAGGAGAGGACTGACGGCCAGATAAGCGAAGGAGAGACTGAGGATGCTTTGAGGATCATTGGATGGGGAAGGTCTTTATTGGCATGCATTGGGTGGGTATCCCTGGAAACCAGGCCAGGGGCACCATTTGTATTTTTATGATATAGTATGATCTTATCATTACCACTTTAGTGCAATTTGCCCTGCACTGTTTTCTGTTGGGTTTCCTAGCTGTGAAGCACAGGAGCAATGGATGTATGATTATATTAACTGCTACAAGGTATTGTGGGAAATGCAGGGGTGGGGAGTAAGAGATGGAGGTGGGTAGAAGATGGGCAATGGGGAGGGAAGGGGATTTCAGGATTGCACAGTGAGAGTGGGAGAAGCTAATGAGCACTAGAACTGATAGTGATTCCACAACTCAGTTTGAAGGTGGTGTGACCCGGGGGGTGGGAGGGCTCTAAGACACATGTGGTAGTCATTATACAACTCCCGTTGATTTGATTGACTGACTGAACTGTTCAATTGAACGATATGTGAATTATGTGCTAATAAAACTGTTGGGTGAGAAAAAAGAAGCATAATCAAAATATGCTTTAGAAATGAGGATGGCAAGGTTTCATCCTATGGACTTTGGATATTTCATCACAACAGAGCACTCCCTTGAAAAGGACATCATATTCAGTAAAGTTGAAGGTCAGTGAAAGCAGAGGAAGACTGTTAAGGAGTTGGATTGAGCCAGTGACTGTGACACTTGCTTCAAGCATAACAACAGTTGTAAGGATGACACGGCAATGGGGAGGGTTTTAGTTTTGTTGCACAATGGGTTGGAAGTGACTGAATGACACTTAGCAACAATGAGTTCAAGATGTCACTTTAAAGACTGAGGTGTGCCTCACCTAATACATTCTATTTCTCATTGTCCCATATGCATGTGAAAGTTGGACAATCAAAAAGGAAAACCAAATAATTGATGCATTTGAATTATGATGTCTTCAAAAAATATTCAAGAGTCTTCTGGAATGCCAAAAGAACAAAGAAATTTGTCTCAAACGAAGTACAGTTGGAAAGTCTAGTGAAGGAAGGATGGCAAGACTTCATCTCATGTACTTTGGAAGTGTTATCAGGAGAGATTAGCTCTTGGAAAAAGACACCCTGCATGGTGAACAGGAGTATAGTGAAAGAGGAAAGCCCCTCCATTGCAGGGGCTGCAATGATAGCTGTAGCCATGGGCTCATCCTACACGGAAAAGCCACTGTGAGGGAGGCATAGCGCTGGTTAGTGCTTCGTTCTGTGGTAAACAGGATCCCTAGGAGTTAGCACTTAACAACCATGAATAAAATGTTTAAGCAACAAATAGACCAGCATCATTGAATCAATATTTGACGTGCTTTTCTATGTTAGTTAATTAGCCAACTAGAAGAGGCTTCGGGTTAATGTATTTCAATAGAGAAAAGTCAACATGCAACCGTTTCATCCTTCTTTCAATGCACTCTATCTGACTCTTTTTTCTAGCCCAGGCAAACTCATCAAAATTGCTATTTCTAGAAGATTGATAGGAAATTTGTCAGACACTCCTCATATCTACACCTATGAACTATGTCAGATTCTTCTAAAAACTTTTCTGCATACAGTTCACACATCATCCAATTCAATAGTTCAATCTTATTTACACAATCACCACCATCAACTTCAAAACAGTATTTTCTTTCTTGTACTCATTGTTATTACCTCCCCATTTGCCTCCAAATTCCTCTAACATGCTCCCAAGGAACCTTTAATTCAGTTACTGTCACTCTAGATTTTCCCAAACTGGATTTCATATATAGAAAAACATATACAAAGTAACAACCATAACAATAAAACCAACAACAATGATGAAGGAAAAGAGACAACCTCAATAAAAAAGGAGAAAATATTTTTTTTAAAAAAACTAGAACAAATTAAAAATGAGTCAAAAGGGAGAAAAATCATAAAATATTAAATTTTAGCCTGTCTGCATCTGCAATAATCCACTTTTCAATGTAAACTGCATAATAGTAAGTCTACTCTCATCTTGTTCTGTGGTCAGAGGGAATTCACCAGAAGCTTAATCCAGGTGTTTTCCCCCTTCACTTCCTTTTGTTAACTGACACAACTATAAAATTTGTCAAAAGGGAGATAAAATGATAAAATAATTGCATCTTAACCTAACAACATCTACTATAACTGTCTCCACAATGATCTCTGTCTGATAAGAAGGCTATTGTCATCCTTTGATTATGATCAGAGGGATTTCACAGGATTTCACATGTAGCTCCTGAAAATATGTTTTGGGCTTTTCTGTTATCCATAGCCTTGTCTAATATACCTTTGATAATTATTCAATATCTCTATTCCTATTCAATATTCCTTAGCTTAGAATCATCATATTTTGTTCGTGTTGTACTATGTTCACAGACTATGAATCTTTCTCCCAATATGAGGGGCCTAAGGGAATGTTGTGGTAGATTGTTTTATTTGTTCATAATTATTTGCTTTCTCAATGCTTCAATGAGGAGAGAGAATATTTGTTTCCCTGAATTTGAATTTGACTCTGTGTGTGACAGTGATTTCTTCACAGAGTTCTTTTAGACATAGTCTTGGTAACTCTCACCAAACAAATGGGTGGGATGATGTAAATAAGATATATGGCAATCTAATTATCTCTTAATGAACTCTCAGTTCATTTTTCCATCCTACTGGGTATAAATGTGCTATTTCATAAGCAGGAAAGGTAGGTTTCATTAACACAAAGAAAAAACAATACTTAGAAGGAGAGCTTATTGTTTGAGCCCTGAGATTGCTGGTTAGTACTTTCTTGATTCAGAATTCACAAAGCTGTAACACCAAGGGAACAGCAAAAGACTGGCAAAGGGGCAACATCAGCTGAATCACGAGAGGGCACAAGACAAAGCTGTATGCCTCCTGGTCTGCACGATGAGGAAAATTGAGTACCTCTAGGCACATGTAGAGTGGATTTCCTTCAGGGACTTAATTGGGGGAACTCCTACATTTGCTGATCCACAGAGTTAGAGCTGAGCACCTTCTTGCTGAGGCTAGAGGCTGAGTGGGGTGTATTTTAGATGCTCATTTGCAGCTCTAAGGGAACTTTGTAACATTGGTCAAGCAAAGCAGGTTATCAAGGAACAGAGACATATGGCTCAGAATAGCATTTATACATAGAGAAACCAATATGAACACAATAGGTGAATGCCAAGTTGCTAAGAAAGAGGGTGTCAATTTGAACCCACCAGTCACTCCACGAAAGAATGATGTGGTATGAGAGTGAAGGTTGTATGAAAACTTGGATGGGCCAGGATTCTTAGTGTTTTTTTTCTTTATTTTTTTAATTTTTTTAAAATTTTATTGGGGACTCTTACAGCTACTACAACATTCAGTACATCATTTGTATCAAGCACATTTGCACACATATTTCCACATATATTTCCAAATATTTTCCACTTGAGCCCTTGATACAAGATCCTCTTTAAAAAAAAAACCTCCCCTTTTCCCACCCCCCCTTTTTAAAAAAAAACTAATCATTTTATTGGGGGGTTGGGGGCCCCTACAACTCCCATCACAATCCCTAGCAACATCAGTTGTATTCAGGCCACTTTTACACACCCATTGCCATCATCACTCTCAAAACATTCTCCCTCCCTCCAGGCCCCCATTATCAGCTCCCTATATTACCCTTCCTCCCCCACTTCCCCTTGAACCCTTAGTAATTTACAAATTATTTTTTCATCCTGTACACTGTCCAATGTGTCCCAACACTCACTTCCCTGT
>PVJH01026510.1:0-29981 GCA_004026705.1 Nesogale talazaci
CTCCTATCACAGACGAGGGAAGCGTCTGAGAGGAAAAGGGAAACAACAGGAAAGTTCACTACATGCCTTACAGGAAAACTCCAAACAGAAAAACAACAACAAAGTCCAACACTATAATAACAGAATCACACAATACTATGAAAAACAAAGCAACGGAATAGAGGAGATGGAAACCGGAATTAGTGAGGTTGAAGACTAATCTGTAGTCTGTCATCTAGAAGATGAAAACAGGAAGCACTGCATAATCTGGAAGGTCCTGGGAACCATTTGATGAGTGTCATTAAAGGGACAGATATTGCATGAGTACACTAATATAAGGAGAAATGCAAATTAAACAAATATGAGAGATGAATTCCTAAACCAAGAGGTAGAAAGTGTGCCTATCAACCATATATCACCACCCTTTGTGCACTTCATCAGAACCTCCTGGAAAGAGGAGACTTCACATTGGCTGGGGCCACTCCTTCAAGTCATGGGCCCAGGTAAAAGACCATCCACTTGATGCTACACATCACTGAGATAAACCTGTGACAAATCACCTAGGACTGAGAGAACATTACTGGGAAATGAAGTTGTAAGACCAGGAAAGGAGTGCACCTGCTCTTCAGAGGAGACACTGATCGTTCTGTTGGTGGATACGGTGGGTAAATGGAGGGGAGCGACTGCACATGGAGAAGGGATGCTGAACAATAACTGTAGGAAACCTAAGGGGACAGTAACCTGGGTACACCACGAATATGTTTCTATCCTTGGCAAACCATGCCATGGACTAAGCACTATGATGACCTTAGAAGTTGGCCTGGGAGCGACCATGGCATCCCCTGAGGGCCACACCAGAAAGACTCAAAATGGAGGCCTGGCTGAGCGAACTGGGCCCTCTCTAAAAACTATCTGTATCCTGGGACTTAGGACTAAAATTCCCTGATGGCAGAGAAATCAAAAGGTAGCCACCCTAAGACTATGGAAATCATGGTCATTGGACCCTGGGTAGGACCTTTGGTGTAGTGGGCGTCCAATAAAAGAGGAACCAGAACCACCATATATTTAATACCCTAATGCTCCCCTTGCATGAATATAACAGGAAGCTACCTGATAGACAATGCTCTGCCCTGATAAAGACTGTTACAGGAAATTTCCCCATAGCACCAATCCCCTTCCCCAATGTAAATAGAGTTCAATCAAATAAGAAATGAATCTGTACAAAGCAACAACTTATGGATTGCAGCTCACATTGGACCATACTCACATGCACTTCTCATATCAACAGTACCTTAAATTCTATGCCATTAGATCAATTCAATCACTTTACATCCCGGGGGGATTATTGCCAATGTCTTTTTTGTTTGGTGGCTTTGTTTTCATTTTTTTTGTTTGGGGGTTTTGTTTTCATTTTTTTGTTGGTTTCTGTTTTTGCCATAATATGACAGCCGATGTAAACCAGAGTCCTCCATAACCTGTGCACAGGCAGATGGATTCTGGGCTTTTACTTCATTCTAGTCTCAACCCAAGCACAGTTCTAATACCATGGCCCTGAAGAGATCATTGAAGATAAGGGAGCTTCAGCAAAGTGTGAAGAAAGCAGATGATGACTGGCTATCAATCGGAAGAGTGTCTGGGCTCTTAAAAGGCTTATTTTCAAACAAGCAGCCATCTAAGTGAGGCATCAACAAAATCCACACAAAAGAAGCACATCAGCCTATGTGATCCAAAGATGTAGATGACAGAATCAAACATGATCAAGAGAAAAGTATCGGAGCTTAAATTATGAACACCCGATTTGTAGAGGACTATGGAGGGCAGCGGGAACCCCAAATCCATCTGAGGTTTCAAAGAATTCCAACAGCTTCACTTATCAGATTATAGTAAACTTGATGATGGTGGTTCAGATCATGGTACAATATGGTACTTGATTAGCTGAGCTCCCTCTTGACACAACCTGAATTTGCTTTAGATTCAGTATTTCTTGCTTGTTCCACAACAGAAATTTCTTCAACTTTTAAAATATTGTTGGTCTATTTTTAATTTAATAAATCAGTTTATTGGGGACTCATACAATGCATATCACAACCTATAGATGCACACATTGTGTTAGGCATGTCCGTACCCCTGCTGCCATCACTGTTCTCAAAACATTTGCTTTCTACTTGAGTCCTTGACATCTTTTCCCCTCCCTTCCAGGTTTTGCTTTCTTGCCCTTTAGTTTTTCCTTTATATTATTAATGCATTCTTTTTCTTTCAATTTTTGTTTCTGTTAGATTTCCCAGCTTATGATGCACAGGAATGGATGCATAGACACTAACTAGTGAAATTATTTTATTGGGGGCAGAGGGTAAGGAGAATTGGGGAGCAAGAATGAATGTGGGAGTGGGGAGGTGTTTTGGCATTCCAATCACCCATGATTATCAATGCATTTTGTTTGCACATTTAATCCCTTTACAGCTGAAGTCAGTGGTAGAATTCTTCAGTTTCTTCATCACAAGATTTTGTGGTTGGTGCAAAAATTTGAATAATAGTTGCATTGATTGTATTTCCCTGAAGGTGGATAGCTGTAATCCTATTACACACAGCATTGTATTTCATGATGGACTTAGAAGAGCCTTTCTGAAAATGAATGCCCCACCATTCCTCTTGATTGTGTTACTTCTGGCATAGTAAGTGTAAGATTTTCTGATTCACAATGGCTAGCACCAGTCCATTTCAGCTCACTAGTGCCCAGACTATCCATCTTCAGGCATTCCATGTCACTTTTGACCACTTGTAATTTTCCTAAAGTCATACTTATCCCATGACAAGTTCTGAGCATTAGAAGATTTTTTTTGTAGCTACTTCTCTTTACCTGGAGTCATGTTCTATGAGGAAATGAAAATCCCAAAGGCTCCACTCCCATAGGCTTCATCTGAGTGTGTCCCCATTGTCGACTCCCTTCCAAGAAATCAGTTCCTGAAGAGTCACATTTCGAGGCTCCTTGGGCCAGTGTGCTCCATCTGATGGCAGTACCTCAGACAGTTTCCTTCTTTGCTTAGGCTTTCAGTCTTTGAAAATGCTTCGAAGCTAAGGTTTTCTGTGGCTTTTTCCATGTAAGTGGGTGGCCATTCCTTCTGTGTTGTCTGTTGTCAGTCTGGAAGCTCTGCTGACACTTGTTCACTCTGGGTGACCCTGTTGGTGTTTCACAAAGCAGGGACCTGGCTTCCCATATCCCAGCAACACACAGGCCAGCACACTGGGAGAAACTGAGAGGTAAGGGATGAAGCCTATCCTATGGGGTCACTGTAGGTCAGAATCGACTTGATGGTAGTGTGATTTTTTTGAGAAACTATCGGCTCCCAAAATTATTTCATTTACATTCCTCTTTTCAGAAACCCCTCCCCCCAAAAAAGTTTACCAGTGCATCCTCCCTGGCAATTAGAAACTTTTGTACTGTAACTCATAATCACTGTTAGAGTGGTGCTATCTGCTCTCCTGCACACACACCCACACCCGATTATTCCAACCACCTCCAAGAGGTAATCATCCACTGTGGGAAACAATGTTTGTTGGAATCCTGGTTGTCAGTGCCCTGGTACTCGGGGCTTCACAGGAAGGTGAGCTGTTCTAACCCATCAGCTGCTCCAATGAAGACAGATGAGGCAGTCTGCTTTCATAAAGGTCACTGTTAGGTTTCAACCCATAATGATCTCCTGTTCAATAGCACACAACATTACCTCGTCCTCTGTACAACCTGGTGCTTACAAGTTCACAATTTTTATTGGGATATTTTTCCACAGACCAGTCTCCACAGTTAGTCTCTGGCTAACCTACTGCCCATAGTTCTGGCAGTAAGCACTGTGGAAATGGTTATTGTATCATGGCCCATGAGAGGACAAGAATATTGCCAGCAGCCCTTTGAAAGGACACAGAGTTGAGGGGATCTGATAAGACATTTCAAAACTTGTGCGAGCTTTGAGAATTTGTTGACAGCACATTAAAATCCAAAGCATCAAATTGGTGTTTTCTAAGGCTTTACTGTGTTAGGGTGTTCCTTTTGTATAAAATAAATGGTTTCATTGAGAGGGAGGGAGGGAGGGAGGGAAGGTGGGAGGCAGGGAGGGTAATGGAATGAATAGAGTGGGCATTGATGAAGTTGACCCCACGTTTCAATTACAGCATTACAGAAAGTTCAAGGTCCTAATAGAAACTTCTGCTAATCTTGAGGTGTGAGGGAGCCTTCAGTCAAGTCTGTCCTAGGCACCCAAGCTTGGTGGTGATGCAATGAGGAGAAACCCCAGTATCTGATGAAAAGAAGGCACTGAAGTAGTTGATGAAGGTTAGAGCCTAATGAGAGGTCCAGAATCTACTGGTCTAGTCCCCAGCAGGGCACCGATGGCTATTCACAGACGTGGATAGAATGGGCTGAAAGTGGGGACCAATCTTGGGCTGCAAGACACAGAGCCCAGTGTACGATGATCTTGACTTTGGTCAATCGATCGCTGCAGTGGCCTAAGGTCTGCTTTTCCTGAGGTTCCTCACTCTTTCTCATCTCTCCCCTTGCAGGGCAATTTCCCCCTCAGGAAACTTCCTTGCTTGGTAAAGCTTGATTCTCCTGCGTTGTCATTCTTAATTAGCAGGAAAAGTAACCTTTTGTGGGGTCTGGGCCCATCACCAAGAGGTGCCTTTGGAGTGATGTGGGAAATAAGGAAGCAGAACAGTGACACACCAGGCCCCTTGTCCTGATCCCGCAACCCAGCATATGTCTTTTTCAATGAGTATATGAAATCGTGGGGCTTCCCAAATGTTCAGCAGTCATACATGTAATAGAGTGAGCCCGTAAGAGAATACAGGGGTGACAGAATGAGTCAGTGGCCTATCCTTATATATCCGTGAGCCCTCCCCAGGGGAAACATCTGATTTTTTTGTATCAGGAGAGTATAGATAATCTCCAGGAGCATAGTGAAGAGCCAAGGGCAAAGAGGAAACATCTTCTATGTAGTTATGTACTGTAGGAACAGGTAGATCCAGTCTCCTGCAAGTCTGTGGGTCAGATGTTAAGATGGCAACTTTGGTTAACTCATCACTGCCAGGAATGAGACACCAGGAAACAGACATCAGGAAGACAAGTCCAGATGCAGATAAGACCAGAGGTTGATGGAGCAAAGGAGGACAAATCCAAGGCCAACAGGGAATATAACAGGCTATTGATAGCTCTCAGGATTGACAAGCAATATAGTAGAATGTTTACTCAAATCCAAAGAACAGGAGTTTAATGAGGCAGTTGCTGGATCCAGACCCACAAAAAACAAAGTCTGCTGAAATAGAAGTCAGTTGACTCCTTGAGGTCAGGGCTGTCACCTGGATTAAAGGGATAGCATTCCACCCTCCACCCCTTGTCTGTCAGCTTGTCATGCTGTAGTGGCTTGTGTGTTCCTGGGAGGCTAGAGGCTACATTACTAATATGTCTCTCCACATGAATAGGTTTCAGCAGACAAAAACAGAATAGGCTATCTGCATCTGAGAAATTATTTTATGTGCCATCGAGGTTAGTTCAGATCCATAGTAACTCTATGCACAACAGAATGAACACAGCAGTCCTGCACCATCCTTGCAATTGTTCCTATGTCTGTGCTCATCCTTGCATCTGAGGACGAAGCCACTGAAAACAATTTTGTTGTTGTTGTTGTTAATAAGTTGACTTTTTGTTTTGAAGATCACTTAATTGGGGGCTTTAATGTTCTTATAACAATCCACATGTCAGTCGTGTCAAACACAGTTGGACATATGTTGTCATCATTTTCAAAATATTCTCTTTCTACTTGAGCCTTTGGTATCACCTCTTTTTCCCTCTTTTACCACCCCCACCTTCATGAACCCTTGATAAATTATAAATTGTTTTCATATCCTACTTTCCACTGTCTCTCTCCCCCCATGTTTCTATTGTTCATCCCCCTCAGGGGAGAAGGAAAAGTTTATATGTCAATTCCTGGGATCAGTTCCTCCGTTACCCCCCCCCCGCCCCCCGGCTTTCCCAATACCCTCATAGCATCAATATTCCCATTGCTCTTACAAGTGTGGGCATATCTATCCTGGATTCCATGTTTCAAGAGCTCTTATATGTCCCATTGTACATGTGCCAATATAGTCAAGTTTGCAAGGCACTACTGGGTAATGATACTGATGATTGGGGGCCGTCGAAGGAAGCATTAAAAAAGTAGAGGAATGTTATGTGTTTCATCAGTTATATTGTACTCTGGCTGACTCATCCTTTCCTTGTGACCCTTCTGTGAGGGCATGTTCAATTGTCTACAGGTGGGCTTTGGGTCTCCACTTCTACCCCATTCATTCGCATCAGTATGATGGTTTGTGGGTCATCTGATGCCTGATTCCAATTGACACTTCGTGAACACAGGTTGGTGTGTTTGATCCATGTGTGCTCTGTTGCTTTCCTGCTAGATGGCCACTTGTCTAACTTCAAGCCTTTAAGACCCCAGGTGCTGTATCTTTTGGTAGCTGGGCACCATCCGTTTTTCTCTCATTTGCTTATGCACCCATCTGCCTTCATGTTGAGAAGGTGGGGATCACAGAGTGTGAGGTTATTAAAATTGCTCTTGTGTTGAAGGAGGACTTGAGTAGAGGCCCAATGTCCATCTGCTTCCTGAATACTTACATGTAAATATATGTACATAAGCCTAGATCCCTATCATTCGGTGTTAATACAGTTACACATGTACACACCTCTATTTATGTCTATGTAAGTGTCTTTTGTCTCCTAGTTCTTGCCTCTATTTCCTTTTACTTTCCTCCTGTCCCACTATCATATTTGACCTTCATCCAGCTCTCAGTAATTCCTTTCAGCTACACTGGTCTGGACTGACCCCCTCCAGGCATTCTGCGCTCTCTTCACCAATGATTTTAGATCTCTTGTTGTTCCCTTGTCCCTCGGTCTATTGGCTCCCACTCCCTTCACCCGCCTCCCCCTGTGCTCCAGAACCATTGGTCCTGCTGCTTTCTCCTTAGGATTGTTTTTCTTGCCTATCTTATATATCACCTTTATACTCCAGTATAAGATAATCCAATTATTAGCCACGGCACCTAATTTTACCACAGAAACTGCTTTTAAAAATATGCTGACAAACTTGGCTTATACACAAATATATACAGTAGCTAGACATAAAGGGGGGGGGGGATGAATAGTTCCAGGTCTTTCTGCAGACCTTTTGTAGGTTTTTCTGATTGAGTCTGAGGCAGTGTCAAGCCCTGCCCTCTAAGTCAGAAGTCTGTTTTCAGGGTTCCCCAGGAACTTTGCTGCTTTGGTTCCCTTGCTGGTCTGTTGTACTTTCTTCATGTTTTGCCCTGATCGCCACAGGCTGGGAAAACATCTTTAGCAATGACACTTCAGACAAAGGCCTTATTACTAAAGTATTCAATGCTCTGCTAGCCTGTGATAATCCTCATAATAACCTCTTGAGGAGATGGGCAAAGGACCTGAACAGAAGTTTCACAAGGAAAGAAATCTGAATGGTCAATAAACACATGAGAAAATGTTCCCAATCATTAGACATAAGGAAATGCAAACTAAAACAACTATGACATACCACCTAACACCCTCAAAGATCTCCCAATTCAAGTGCTGCAGGGAGTGTGGTGGATCCACCAGCAGTGGATCTGTAGATATGTGCATCCATTACGGAAATCAATTTGGCGATACCTTAAACAAACAAAAATCAAGCTACCATATGACGCAGCATTCCCCCCTTATAGGCACATACCCAGAAGAGGTAAGAAACAGACCAAGACCAGATGTCTGTACTCCTATGTTCATTGCAGCACAGTTCACAATCACAAAGAGTTGAACACAACCTGAATTTCCATCAACAGATGAATGGATTGAAAAGTTCTGGTACATACATACAATGGAGTACTAAGCATCCCCCAAAGCTGTGATGAATGCATGAAGCACATTATCACATGGAAAGAGTTAAAGGAAGTTACATTAAGTAAGTCAAGTACAAAAGGACAAATACTACCACTGTTTTTATCCTTATCACTTCATTTCATTTTTGCTCTTTATTGTTTCTGTTGGGTTTACCAGCTTATGCTGCTCAGAAAGAATGGATAAATAGAAATGATAACTGATGTGAGTTTGTAGAGGGGTGGGGGAGATGGGGAGGGGCCAGGGATTTCAGGGGTAAACAGTAAAGGTGGAGGGGCAGTGAGTACTAGGTACTGAAGGTGATTACACAACTCATTTTAAAGGCAATTTAACCACGGTGGAAAGAAAATGTTCTGGAATTGTGGTAATGATCGTACACTTCTTGATATAGTTGAACAATTGAATTGTGCTATATGTGGATTAAGTGCAAATAAAACTTATAAAGAGAAATCCAATCAATACAACTATTATTCAGATTTATGCACCAACCACTAAGGTTACTGATGAAAAAAATTGAGAAATTCTACCAATGTTGTCAGTCACAAAATGATCAAACGTGCAACCAAGATGGATTGATGTTTATTGGCAACTGGAATGCAAAAGCTGGAAACATAGAGGAAGGAACCATAGATGGAAAATAGGAACATGGTGATAGAAATATAAATGCAAATTGCATAAATAGAATTTTGTGAGACCACTGAGTTCTTCATCATCAAATAACTTTTTACCTATTTTTCAACAACACAAACATGGAATTCCCCAGATGGAATGAGCAGAAGTCAAATTGCCTAGATCTGTGCAGAGAGAAGCAGAGAAAGCTCAAGATGAGCAACTAAAACCAGACCAGAGGCGGCTTTGGAACAGACTATCAATTACTCATGAGTAAGTTCAAGTTAAACCTGAAGAAAATTGAGACAAGTACCTGAGGGCCAAAAAAGCACCTTGCTTTTATCCCAACTGAATTTCAAGAAGATCTTAAGAACAGATTTGATACATTGAATGATAGTTCACTGTGAGAGGACATGAAGAATAGCATTCATTAAAAAAGCAAAAGGTCATTAAATAGTAAGGAAAGAAAGGGTCAAAGTGGATGTCAGCAATGGCTCAGAAATTTTCTCTTAATCATAGTACCTAAAGCAAATGAAAGGATAGAGTCAAGGAGCTGAATAGGAAATTTCAAAGGGCAGATCAAGAAGACAAAACCAAATATGACAATGGAATGTGCCAGGACATAGAGTTAGAAAATCAAAAAGAAAGAACGTGCTTGGCATATTTTAAACTTAAAGAACTCAAAAATAATTCAAGCCTTGAGATCCAATATTAAAGGACTCTCTGGGCAAAATATTGAATGATACAGGAAACATCGAAGAAGATGGAAAGAATACACAGAGTCACTATACCAAAAGGAACTAGTCTACATTCCACCACTTCCCAAAAAAAAAACAAACAAAAAACCTCAGTGCCATTGAGTTATTACTGACTCACAGTGACCCCCTGTGCATGTCTGAGACAGCAACTATTTACAACAGTAGGAAGTCCAGTCTTTTTCTGAAGGAGCCACTGGTGGTTTCAAGCCACCAACCATGGGGATCTAAACCCAAGTCAAAACCCTTATCCCGCCAGGGCTCCCAACTGCAGGAAGTACGTATATGAACAAGAACCAGTGGTGCTGAAGGAAGAAGTTCAAGCAGCACTGAAAGCATTAACCAAAAACAAGGCTCCATGGATGGATGAAATATCCATTGAAATGTTTCAACAAGTTGATAAAACACTGGAAGCACTCACATGTTTATGACAGGAAATTTGGAAGGCAGCTACCTGGCCAACTGAGTGTAAGAGATTCATATTTGTACCTATTCCAAAGAATGGTACTGTATGTAGTGTATAAGCCCAGTATTTAAGTACATTTTAAATACAGCTTTTGTGTAAAATTAGGTGCCTAAGCTGATATTTAGGTTGGTTTATACTTGAGTATATATGGTAATTCCAAAGAATGCTCAAATTAGAGAACAATATCATTGTTATCACTTAAGCAAAATTGTGCTTAGGATCATCAACAGCAGCTTCAGCATCTTTGTTGATGTATCTCAGCTGAAAGCCTGTAATACCAGAGATGTATTTGCTTGTGTCTCATGGATTATACAAACACATTGTGCTGTGTGGATCATAAGAAACTATGGATATCCTTGAGAAGATTAGGAATTCCAGAACACTTCATTGCGCTCATTTGGAGCTTGTACATGGATCAAGAGGTAATTATGTCAACAGAACAAAGGCATATTGCATGGCCCCAAATCAGGAAAGGTATGTGTCAGGGTTTTATAGTCTCACCATAAAGCTGAAAGTGAGGAGGACTTGAAGCTCTTGCTGAGGAAGATGAAGGATTGTAGCCTTCAGTGTGGGCTGCACCTCAATGAAGGAAAACCAAAATCCCACAACGGGATATTATGATAAACAGACATGCGACAGCTGGACACTGAATTTGAAAGACTGAAGACCTAATGCCTTTGAATTACAGTGCTGGCAAAGAATCCGGAAGGTACCATGGGCTCCCAAAAGAACAAACAAATCTGTACTGGAAGAAGTGTGACCAAAGTGCTCCTATGCAGGATGTTGATATTTGATCTCACGAACTTTGGTCAAGTTGTCAGGTGAGACCAGTCCCTGCAGGACACCATGCTTGATTAAGTAGAGGGGTATCGAAAAAGAGAAAGGCCCTTGATAAGAAGGATTGACACAAGGGATACAACTGTGGGCTCAAACATAAAAACTACTGTGAGAAGAGCACAGGACCGGGTAGCATCTCCTGTGGTGCATAGGATTGGCATGAGTCAGACTTGATTTGATGGCACCTACCAACAACAATATTCTACCGAATCTTCCCAGAAAGACGTGTTGAACTGCTCTGAGCAGATCCCATCATGGAGTTGATTACATTTGTCAGGTATCATCATGAGGGAGGCCTCAGCTGTCAGACTACTGAGATTTCTGACCTAACCAAGGTAACACAAAACCTCACTATCCCATTGACGGTGCTGTGTGTTTTCTCTAATTCATGTGGTTCTGGTGAGTTAGTGTGTTTCCTTTGAAGGTTTTATTTCAAACCTCTGCTCTGTGCTAATTGGATAAGTCACTACTACTTCTTACACTTGCTTGTGACATTGTGTCCATGCCCATGGGGAACTCAGTGTAGGGCAATTATGTCCTCCTTTTAGTTTGCTCATACGGTGGGGATTCATTCTACCTCGCACAAGAGCAGCTGTATGGATTTTACAAATAACTTCCCATTCTTGGCCTCAGCGAGTCCATCTGCTATGGGGGAGGCCAGATGGACTTGTCTGCAAGATTCTTGACATAGCCAAGCTGCACTTTTAGTCTAAGCTGACTGATCCAAAGTCCTTCCAGTGGTATTTTCCAAATGGAGTTCCATTGTGTGGATTGGAGTTCACTTGTCAGTTCACTTAGTGTCATCATATTGTTCTGGTGGATGTTTAATTTTACGGTGAAAAGCCAATTTGGCAACACCTGAGTAGCTTGTAGACCTTATTCTCAGAGCACCATAAGCCCTGCCAAATGAAACCATTCTTTGTGTTAATCCCTCTGACACCTCCTTAGGGATTTCCAGCTCATTAGATGACAAAGTGTTATTATCCGTTCAGTTGGCTTCACTGTTCAGGCCAGGATTTATACTGTGTAGCTGTGACCCCACATGGCCTGAGTACCGGGCCCCACCCTGCTTATTTAGCACCCAGGACAGCAGCCTGTCAGTAACTTGAAGAAAGCCTGACTGCCCCTGCCCTTCCCAAAGGTAATGGAGACTGCTGCAGTCTCCATTGTTGGTGGCAGAGCTTTTCCTGGTCTTTGCATTACTCTGACTTCCTTTGTTTTCTATGAATTTTGGAGGGTTCTCAAAAGTGGGTTCTGATGAGCTCACCAGTTTCTATGGTGAGAGAAACAGAGAGAAATGATATCCTGTAGGTAAGATATGGGGAAGAGATTTTTAAAAGTTTGTGGAGAAAGAAATGGCAGCCTATTCTTACCTCTGGTTGAGTGCAGAGAAAATGCTAAAGGAAGGAAGGAACTTACCCAGAGATGATATGAAAGAGATGGAATTAATCAAACAAAGCATTGAGTTTGTGGTGTCCATGCTCCATAAAAGAAATGTGGAAAATGGTCCAGTGTGTGTGTGTGTTGGGGGGGGGGAGGGGGGCGAAAAGTCATCTTCATCTGATATTTGAAGAGCAGAGTCATCCATTTGAGCAGATGAGTCATTTAACAAATATTCCCTCTGGATCAATATTACAGTATGGGTTTATTTCCAGATCACAATGGAATGGTATCAGAATACTGTCCTCAGTATTGTGTTTGAGCCCATGGACACAGCCCCTGCTGTCAATCCATCTTTTTGAGGGCTTACCCCTATTTTGCCCCATTGACAAAAAAAGGTTTGTGAAATTGAACAAATCCTAAATGACATCTGTGGCGGTCATGTACTTGATGTTAATTTCATGATTGGGAGTGTAGGGCTGGAGTCCAGCCTGTCACTCTCGAGATAGCCAATGCTTCCTCTGAGAATGCTGGGAAGTCTTGCAGTATTTTCTTATTGGGAGAGACTAGACTCACTCTCTCTAGGAGATGAACTACTGACAAGATGAGATGACAGCCTGCAGGATTAGAGTGGGGATAAGTCTCGAATCATTACAGGAAGAGGTGAAGCAAGTTCCACCTGTGGTAGTTAAGGACTATGTCAAGTCTACCCTGCTGCATCGGCATGGAGTTCAATCTGTCAAGCAAGTTAAAACCTGATGACACCTTCTTGATGGCATTAGCTTTGTATAAGAGCTAGATGGATGACCTCTCCCCTTATCCCCTCTGCCTGCTTGTCGGGACTCTGCCGCCCACAATGAGAGCTGTCAGTGCTCTGCCATGTGCCTATGAACTCTGGGTCCATGGAACTCGGCACTCCCCAGCCTGTGATCTTCCTGCATCACCAGTTGCAGCTCAGAGTCTGAAGAGGGATTTAAAGACTAGCTGTGACTGTACAACTCGAATTGGACAGGGCTTGTATGGCTTCTTGATCTCTATCAATACTTGATATCTATGTACTTGATTTTATAAGCTCTTCTACAGATGAATGTCACTGAATTTGTTTCCCTAGACAACCAGTCTAACACATGACTCTTGAGAGTCCTTGGGAATGTGGTCTATGCCCAATATAGAAAAATGCTTTGGTAAATTTCTCTTGATAAAAGGTAAACTTAGGCTGAGCCCTGGTGGCATAGTGGTTGAGTGTGGGACTGCGACCCACTGGGTTGGCGGTTCAAATCCAGCAGCAGCTCTCCAGGAGCAAGGCTGGGCCTCCTATTCCCACCAGAGGGCAGTGATGCCAAAAAATAAATTTAAAAAATTTTAAAAGGTAATACTTAAAATGACAATATATACAAGTGAGAGGTAAGGAGATTCTTTTCACAGCGTTTCATCTTTTTGCTCAATCTTCCCCTCTGAGCTAACCAATTCTCCTCAAAAGAGCCCTTTGAGTACAGTACAGAAAAAAACTCAGCTGCTAATGGAAAGGTGGATGGTTCATACTGACCATCCACTCCATTGAAGAAAGATGAGGCAGTCATCTTTAATTTTTTTGCAATCAAATCACTATATTGAATAGTTGATTTGAGTTCAATGAGGTTTCACATCTGCTGAAAAGCAGTCCTTTTCTATAACAGATTTATTGGCACTTAATTCACATATCACATATTAGTTCCGTCATATCAAGAAGAGTCATACAATCATTATCACAATCAATTTAAGAACACTTTCTTCTTTGTACTCAGTGTGTAATTATTCTAATTGTGGCCAAAAAAGCACAATAAATCATTCTAATTAAACAACTTCCACATATATAATACCATTAATTATTCTTATTGTGTTGTACACCCACTGTATGATAGTCTCTTCCAAATTATTTTACCATCGTTCACTCTAAACTTAATTTCTCCTAAGCAAAACCTTACTCCTTCATTCATGGTAACCAATAGTCAACTCTGGTTTCTTTCACTTTTTTTTATTAGTTGCTGGATATAATAGTCACGTGTCACAGACTAATATAGTCGAGTTTCATCACAATCAGTTCCAGTGCTCCCTCTACCTTCCACATTCATTCACTGTTCCTCAACCTTCAACCCGTCCTGGATAAACAATTGTATTAGTTGTCTCTATGCCTATGCTCATGTGCTTCACAAACTGGGAAACCTAAAAATAAACAAAAAAGAAAATGAAAAGAGACCACCATTTTAAAAACCAAATACATATATATCTTTAAAAAAATCATTTTAATGGGAGCTCATAGAACTCTTATCACAATCCATACATCCATTCAATTTGAAGCCATCATCATTTTCAAAACATCTTCTTTCTACTTGAGCCATTGGTATCAGTTTCTCATTTTTCCCCTCCCTCCATGTCTTACACTGTCCAATGTCTCCCTTAACCCACGTTTCTGTTGTCCCTCCCCCTGGTAGAGGGTTATATATAGACCACTGCAATATGTTCCCTCTTTCACTCCCTATCTTCCCCTCCTGGTATGACTACTCTCAATTATTCCTGAGGGGGTTATCTGTCCTCGATTTCCTGGTCTTATCTGTACCTGTGTACATCCTCTGGTCTAGCCAGATTTGTAAGGTAGAAGTGGGGTCATGATAGTGGGGGGAGGGGAGCACCTTTAGTGCTTTAGAGCTAGCTTTAGAGCTAGAGAAAAGTCGCATGTTTCATTGGTGTCATACTGCACCCTAAAGCCAGAGAAATTTCTGTTGTGCAACAAGTGAGAAATATTTGAGACTACAGAACATTTGTGTCAAGCTTATACCATGGGTCCATTCACCATGATTGAGTCCCTTGCCTGTGGCTAGAGGGGATATGCCAGAAGGTAAATCTGACTGGACAGTTAACAGGTGGATTTTGGATTCCCACTGTCCTCCATAGCCTTTTACAAACTGGGTGTTCACAATTAAATTCTGACACCATTTTCTCCTTCCAATTTGCATTTTATTTACAATCCGTGAATCGCACAGGTTGGTGCACTTTTCCAATGTGGGCTAAAAGTTGATGCTTCACTGAGATGGCTGCTTGTTCAAGACCCCAGATTTCTATTCCACATGGGCTGTAATCTTCTGTAAAGTTTGACAGTCAAAAAATAACTTATAAATTATCATGGGTTCGTGAGGGAGGGAAGGAAGATGGGGGAAGGAAGGGGGGAAATGAGGTGCTGATATCAAGGGCTCAAAGAAGAATGAACATGTTTTGAAAATGATGACAACAAATGCACAAATGTGGTTGACACAATGTGTGCATGGATTTTGAAAAGAGATGTGTTTCCAATAAAATACAGTGTATTAGTCCAGGTAGACAAGAGAAACAAATTCATAGACACGCATATGGATATAAGGGTAAGATGCTGTTGATGGACCCTGAGCCCTGGAAGCGAGGAGCCATGGGGAGACCCCTGCCAGCACTGGGATTCTGCACCCACTGACCTGTGACTTCGTGAGTCAGAAGGAGACTTTATAGACTGATTTTGGGCATGTGGGTTAATATCGGACTTATGAGTTTAAAGTTTACAAGACCTGTTCGTCTTGTAAATAAACCTTTTCCCTATATCTATGAGTATCTATGAAATGTGTTCCTCTAGTCTACCCAGACTAACACGTGGTCTCATTGGATACTCAATGGCTTATCTCCACATTAGCAGGCTGCACTGCACCCCTACGTCTCAATCATGAAATTGACATATTGAACATATGACCACCACAATAGAGTAAAAACATTTGCATTCTTGGGATCCAGCCCATGAGACAATTCTACTGCCCTTAGGGTTGTACGGCATGAGAATCAACTCATACAGCAGGAATATTTGTATTGGTCCAACACAACACCAAGAGCATAGTCAAGGTTGAGAGAGTGTTGGACACGAGTGAATTCTGTCTTTAATAATGAAGGTAATATGATGAAGACTGAACTGTGAAGTTTGGCCTCACACTGTGGACTGAGGGAACCAAATGTTTCTGATCCCCGTGGTTTGTAAGGGTTCAGAGAAAGTCGTGGGCACACGGGGGCAGCAGAGAGTTAAGCAGTCGCTTCAAAAGAAAGGAAGTGGGTTCTCCTCCAATTGAGAAGGGAAGTTGTCTAGAATGCTTCTGGATCTTCAAAGGGCATTTTCAAGGGGGTGGGGACTGTGACCACCCTCCCCTTTGATCTATTTAAATTTGTTAGTTGTAAATATTTTCTTTCTTTTAAATTGGCCTCTATATCCGTTTAACATTTTTAACCTTTTTTTTTTTTTAATTTTGAAGCTGTTTCTTAGTGTTTTTCTGTGTACCTAATCCAGGACAGGTAAATCTAGAGTGACAGTAAGTAGCCAGATGAGTGCCTCCTTAGGGGAGTGGCAGGGGAGGCTGGGGAGAGATGGGGGTCTGATAATTATGAATTGAAAGTGCTAAATAATAAATGTTAGAATTGGAAGACGCAGGAGAGACATGATGAGACTCAAAAACAGTGGGAGAAAAGTGCATGGGGTGGGGATGGGGAACCTGAGAGGGGATCTAACCTGAGTACAGGCCCTCTCTGTCCAGCTTGTTTTATAGGCCTAGTCCAGGGGAGTGATTCAGAATCATTTGTAGAGGGTTGCGGACGTGGCTTTGTTACTTTGGGGAACAGGAAGGTAGGGGGTTGGGGTTTTTCCTAGGCATCTTACTGTATGCACACACAGATGAGCATCTGTGGTTTCCCTTCTCCAGAGAAAGTTTTTGTTGTGAGTGAACACCACCACCTGGTGCTGGAGTCTGGAAATGACAGGGTTTGGATTTGTCAGAAGGAAGTTATTTGAAATAACAAAACATTTCTTTACCCTTTGACATCATTCCCCCAAATGAAGGGCCTCAGAATATCAAAAAAAGAGGTCAAAATCAAAATAAATTTTTCTAGGTAGCAGGAGTTCTTAGCAAAGAGAGCCCAACTGTCAGAGATCCAGTTGGCTTTGAATAAGCTTCACGGTGAAAGGTCCGATCCTGGATCTCAGAGCCATCCAGCAGATTCCGACTCATGGCCGCCTTGTAGGACAAGACAGAGCCAGTTCAAAATACACTTCCAGGTGGGCATCTTTCTCAAATCAGATATTCTTCACTCAAACGATCTGACATTCTGATCTGGACATAAATGCACCTATTTAATATTCTTCCAGAGAAAATATCTGTTAAATGACCAAACCTGCCCTATTCCAGCCAATGGATTACTCTGATCTTCAAACATAGATTCACTTTTCCACCCCTGGACAGTCTCCACTCCACAAACTCTGCCCTCAGTGGGATTACTTCCCTCTCTTTCCTGCAGCTTCTCAGAACCATCTTCCCATTGCTCGCATGTGCGCTGTTTTCAACCTTACCGTGTCTATCTCTCCACCCTACCAGAGGGGAGAAGCTGGAGTTCTTTCTCTATGTACCTTTGTGAATCCCTTCCCAGTATCTCACCTGTAAGATTGGCATTTCTCTTTCAAATGGCCTCCCATTGAAACTGGTGAGCTTGTCAGAGCCTACCCTGAGACTGCACCAAATTCCATAGCAAGCAAATTAGGACAGGGCAATCCCAAGAAGAGAAAAACCTTATGAACTTTTTTTCTTTTTAACAGAATCAAGGAGCCACAAACTCTTGCACCATCTCTGGGAGCAGTCTCCATTACCTTTGGGAAGGGCAGGGGCAGTCAGGCTTCCATCAAGTTACTGACAGGCTGCTGTCCTGGGTGCTAAATAACCAGCGTGGGGCCAGGTACTCAGGCTTTGTGGGGTCACAGCTTCACAGTATAAATCCAGGCCTGGACCGTGAAGCCAATTGACGGCTTAATAGCACTTTGTCATCTAATGAGCTGGAAATCCCTAAGGAGGTGCCAGAGGGATTAACACAAAGAATGGCTTTATTTGGCAGGGCTTGTCATGCCAATAAGAACTACAAGCTACTCAGGTGTCTCAAAATTGGCTTTCCACCGTAAATTTAAGCATCCACCAGAACAAAATGATGACACTAAGTGAACTGACAAGTGAGCCCTAATTCACAAAACAGAACCCCATTTGGAAAATATCACAGGAAGAACTTTGGATCTCTTGGCTTAGGCCAGCAGTTTCCAATCTGTTGGTCCTGACCCTTTGGGGGTCCAATGACCCTTTCACGGGGATCCCCCAATTCATAACAGCAGCAAATGGCAGGTATGAATAACAACAGAAACAGTTGTGTGGTTGGAGGTCCCCACCACATGAGAGACTGTATGAAAGGGCGAGGCACCAGGTAGGTGGAGAACGGCTGGCTTAGGCTAAAGGAGTAGCTCAGCTGCTCTAGAATCTTGCAGACACGCCCATCCGGCCTCCTTCCAAGGAGGTGGGCTTCCCAGGGCCAAGAATGGGAAGGTATTTTCAAAATCCATACAGCTGTCATTGTGAGAGGAAGATGAAACCCCCAGCACATGAGCAAACTAAAAGGAGGACATAATTGCCCTACACTGAGTCCCTATGGGCATAGGGAACATGTCACCTAAACCAAGTGGCCTGGGGCCAAGGGCCTTAAAGACAGAGGGGCATAAAGCCCCATGGAAGCAGAAAGACTCTTCCCATGGCTCAGCAAAGCACAAAGAGAAGCGGAAGACATCTGCACTGGATGAAATCGTGGAGACAGGATGCACAGACTAGTCACAAAGACTACAGGCTACTGCCTGAAATGGTGATGAAAATTATGTCCACCAAACTTGGAGGGAAATAGCATAAGAAAAAGGGTGTTGTGAAGGAAGCCGTTGACAAATAAGCAGCTGTTGTCAAGATGATCAACTCTGGGGACAAGCTGAAACAAACTTGACCAGACTCATTTACAAATTGAAAATCCAGCACCAGGAAAACAGATTCTAGTTTTAAACAGTCTTTAAAAGGTGGCTGCAGAGTAAATGAAAGTACCCTATTCTGTACCAGAGAAAAGAAGTTTCAGCTACTCTAGTTATTGAAACTTTAAAGGACTAAAGTTGAAGGGATCCAATATGAGACACTCCTAAATTTGCTCGGGTTTGAAGATTTAACACATTAAAATAAAAAGTAGCAAAAATAATAAAAGACATCAAATTAGTGTTTTCTATGGCATTATGAAACTACTGTTAAGGTGTCCCACTTGTTTACAATACATGGATATTTAAAAACAAAATAAATGCCATGGACATTGAAGTTCACACAAAGGTTTTTGTTTTTATAAATCATTTAGGGGAGTTCTTAAAGCAATCCATATATCAGTTGTATCAAGCACATTTGTACATGTGGCCGTGTGGCACGCTTATACACGTTGTGATCCTCATTACCAAGTATTTTCTACTTGAGCCCTTGGTATAAACGCCTCTCTTTCCCCTCCTTTTTTTTTTTAATAAATCATTTTATTGGGGGCTCATACAAATCCCATCACAATCAATATATATGTCAATTGTATGCAGACAACATTTGTACACTTGTTGCCATCATCATTCTCAGAACATCCCCCCTCCACTTAGGTACCCAGTGCCAGCTTCCCATATTTCCCCTCCCTCCCCACTCCCAAGTAATTAACAAATTATTACTTTTTCATATTGTACACCATCTGATGTATCCATTCACTTACTTCCCCATTGTCTGTACCCCCAGGGATGAGATTATATATTGATCCCTGAAAATGGTTACCCCCTCCCTTCTATTCCACCATCCCTCCACCCACCCGGTATCACCACCCCCACCACTTGTCCTGAAGGGATCATCTGTCCTGAATTCCCCATGTATCTGGCTCCAGTGGACATCCTCTCTCTAGATGGATTTGTCAGGGAGAATTGGGATCATGATAGTGGGTGGGAGGAAGCACTTGAGAGCTAGAGAAAAGTGGCATATTTCATCGTTACTACATTGAACCTTGACTGGTTCACTTAATCCCTGCAACCCCTCTATAAGAGGATGTCACTTCACCTGTTGATGGGTTTTGGGTCCCCAATCTGTACTCCCCCTTATTTACAAGTATCTAAATTTTAGTTCTTTGATGCCTGATACCGGATCCCTTTGACATCTTGTGGTCACACAGACTGGTGTGCTTCTGTCATGTGGATTTTGTGGCTTCTGAGCTTGTTTACTTTCAAGCCTGTAAGACTCCAGATGCTATATCTTTTGATAGCCGGACACCATCAGCTTTCTTCACCACATTTGCTTATGCGCACATTTGTCTTCAGTGATCGTGTCTGGAAGGTGGGCATTCATTGTTATGATTTTTAGTCCTTGAAGCCTAATTACTGATCCCTTTGACACCTCTTGGTCACACAAGCTGGTGTGCTTCTTGCATGTGGGCTTTGTTGCTTCTGAGTTAGATGACTACTTGCTTACTTTCAAGCCTTTAAGATGTCAGACGCTACATCTGTTGATAGCCGGGCACCATCAGCTTTTCTTCACCACATTTGCTTATGCACACATTTGTCTTTAGTGATCGTGTTGGGAAGGAGAGCATCATGGAATGCCAGTTTAAAAGAACAAAATGTGTTTTCACTCAGGAAGTACTCAAGTGGAGGTCCAATGCCCATCTACTGTCCTAATATTAACCAACCCTACAAGTATATGCACGTTGATCTATTTCCCCATCGTCAGATAGAAATAGATTCATCTCTGTATATGCCTGTATTTAGATCTTTATAAGTGCCCCTTAACACCTCCCCCACCCCCAGTTCTTTCCTCTATTTCCTTTTACTTTCCTCTTGTCCCACTATTCATGCTGAGCCTTCATTTGGGTTTCAGTATTTTCTGTTACATTGCTTTTGATCAATTCCTATAGGACCTCTCACATGCACCTTGTCACTGATTTTGATTCACTTGTTGTTCCCTTATCCCTAGGCCAGTCAACACCACCTCCTTTCCCCCATCCTCCCCATCTCCCAGGTCCCCGGGCCAGAACCATCAGTCCCATCAATCCCATCATTTTCATCTCCAGACTGTTCATCCAGGCTATCTTATCTGGATAGATCCAGCAGGATCATTCTTCAGAGTTTGAAAGATTCAAAGATTTCTTTTCAGAATGACTCAGTGTCAAATATTACATTATTTTTACATTTATTTTTATTTTATATTTAAATGATCTGTTATGATCATATTTGCTTTGATTCTATGGGTATGAGCTAAAAATCTGAAATAGTCCAATCACATTTAAATAACATTTGATTTGAAAATCAGTTTGATCTCCCAGCCATTTTATGGCTTGTAGAGTTACAACTTTCCCATTTAGTTTATCGTCCACTCTAGCTTGAGAAGTACACATACCATGAGAACATTTTCATCATGATCAGCACAAAATGTTGTTTTGACGGATACTTGCTGTGCAGGCTCCTGCTACTGTTGTAGTAGTAAGACATTTATTACTATATTACTATTAACATTAAAATAGTAACAATTGGGACTGAGTCCCAATTGTGGCATAGTGGTTGAATGCAGGACTGTGGTCCACAGGGTTGGCAGTTCAAATCCAGCAGTGGCTCTCCAGAAGCAAGGCTGGGTAGTTCCCACGACCAGAGGGCAGTGATGCCGCCAAAATACTAACAATTGACATCCCAATAAAATGTTTGTCTTTTTAGCAGTCCCCACAATATCTTAGTTAACACCTGAGTAATAAGACTTTCTTCCCAAGGTTGAGACAACTGCATTGGTATTCACACTCCCATGCAGGACTGCAATATGAAGAGACTTACACGGTTTAAAATTCACTTACATAGAAGTACACAACCTATATCAATACAAGTACACAATCTAGAGATGTTGCAAGCTACTGTTTACATTGACAAGTTAAGATTTAGATGTCCAATAAGCAATTACATAAAGCAGTTGTACAAAATAGGTTACATACCAAGTTTCGTTAGATGTATCAGATCTGGAAGGTGAACTTTTGCTTCCAAAATCACAGGCTCAGGGCTCAACCTGGCTTGTCAGCGAGGAGGTGAAAGCAGAGGAAAGCAGGCTCCCAGGCCCTCCCCATGAAGTCACATACCCAGGAGGCCCGCCCCTTCAGGTTGACAAGAAATTACATAACTGCTATACTATGGGTCAGTGCTGACTCAATGTCCTCCAACAAAGTTTACTCAGAGTCCATTATGGGGAAGCATGTGTTACACAGGCAGTGCTAGACATGAGGGGACTAGAGGACATTAGAATTCAGGCCTTGGGTACCTGTCCACCCCCCTTTCCTCAGTGGAGGAAGCAGTAAAGAGTTTTTGATTGGGGACACCACAAAGCAGGACGATGGTAGAAAGTATTAGAGCAGGCAGGCACAAGTGGTGGTCACTGCGTTACAAAGAACCTCACGGAAATGACCCCCACAACTGCAGCCTAACCAGGATAGCATTTACAAAAATTAGCTCTCTGACACAGAAGTGCCCAAACTATCCCAGAGTGGAAGGTTCCACAACCTTCATCAACAAAAAGCATTGACCTTCTACTGCCTCTCAAGCAAGCAAGGGGTCTGTCAGAAAGGTGAGACGTGTGGAACCCTGAGATCTTCCCATCCCTTGCTGTGGGAACAAATGGCTCTCTCCTCCAACCCATTCTCACATTGCCATCACACAGCCTTAGGGGCAGCCTTCTCCATCCTGATTTTGCAGGATCTCTACCCCATCAGGAATGTAGCATGAGTCATTGAAGAAGACACTACCCTGCATGCCTTCAAAGCGCAGGGCACAGGGATGTCCTCATTGCATTGTGAGAAATGGAAACTGCCATGCTGTTGATGGAAAATTCAACTGAGTTTATTCAGGGACAGTGGTCATTTTCATCACACCTCAGGTTTTTGTATTTCTAGTGATGAAGATTAAGTAACTGCCCACCTGATGGAAGATTACTCCACACCAAGCTTCCCTTTTGGATGTTTCAGAAATAAAGGTGAAAACTTGCCCTTGGCTCCCAGGGACCTCCCACCCATCTGAACACTTACACAGGGTGTGAGTCTTATTTTCTCAGAAGAAGAAATCGTATTACTGGAAAGCAGTTTTTCATTTAAAGGCACTCCCCACAAAAATCAGGTTATGTCACAGGAAACCAAAGCGAGGTGTGATATGATGCCCAAACCACACCCGTCCCGTTGCCTCTGCTCTGAAGGTAGACATAATTGTCTTCCCAAGAGCCCTAGAGTTACGTACAGAAACAACGCAGAGTGGTTGTAAAAGGGCCCTAGTTTCATTTATAAGGTTAAACTTTTTTATCTTTATGGCTCTCCATTTTAAAGTTGTTGGAGACAGGGCTAATGCTTTCATCTGAAAAGCCTGCTGCCCCCTGGCTTCACATGGAAGGCAGAACTTCAGATTGGGGGATGAACAGCACCATCCTCACCCCCACAAGAGCCATTTCTATTTCAGTTTTGGGAAATTCTGTGTCACTGCATCAAAGCACAGAACCCTGGGCTGTTCAGAATGTAGGAGTGGCTCAGCATTTCTGTCCACTTGGGGACATTTACAATCTCTGACTATTTGGGGACCAGTCTTACTTTTCCTTAAAACAAAACCCTTTTCTCCCCTGTATGCCAATGGCTTGAATATGGCACAACTTGAAGCAAGTGGCTGCTCCCCTGCTTACACCATATGCAGGGAAAGCAGCACCAACAGGTAAGGCCCCAGAAGATGAGATCCAGAAATTAGAGAAAGGGGATATGGGACAAACGAAGACAGCATGGCCCTAGACCTAGGAAGTGGTTGGTGGCTGCCTTCAGAGTCAGATGGGAGCTTACAGAATGAAGGGTTTGTAAAACAGAACGGGCTCATTTCAGATGTCAGTGTTTGTGAGAGCTTGTCCCAAGACATCAGTGTCCTAGGATCTGAGAGACACAGGTGGGGGGACCCTGAGGAGAAAAATAGCCTCTGAAGGGTGAAAACAGACACAGGACGGAGAGGGTTCAGTCCTGAATGAAAAGTAAAGAAAGGCTTTATTGAGGCAGGGAAGAACTCCTGGACAGATTCCATAACCTATACAGTGAGGTAAGGAAGATAAACTTGGTAACGAGGCAATGAGATATATTACATAGGGTTTGAACCAAGGGCATATGGGCTGATAAAAAGGAAGATAACTTTTGAGCTGTAGATTCAGGATACGAGTCAAGATAAGGCCTGGGAATCTATCATCTTGCTTTTCTTCATTACTTACTTGCTTCCCAGAATGCTGGGGGAAGGCTCTGTGTGGACCCTGCCCAGAGAGTAAGCTCCTTGGAATGCTAGAAGCAGGGACTACAAAAAGCCAAGAATACTCCTAAGCTACTTGCAAAAATTCACTACCTGGTGGATCATGACTGGCCCAGCAATCTCCACTCTGGCTGCTGCACACACAAGACCCATTTCCTTTTGACACTTTTTCCCAAACAAAAATGCCCCCACACCTGGCAGTGCTTAACACACAAGGATATGAGGCTGCCAAGGAAGCAGAGAGAAAGAGGAGGTCTGTGGTGGTGTTAACTGGAGAGAACTTGTCACAGGTCCATCTGGATGCAACACAGGTGACACGTTGACTTCACAAGACCTGGAGCCACCTTCACAAGACCTGGAGCAACTTTCCCAGAGCTAGCTTTCACTATTCCTGATGTGAGCTGGAACAAGTCAGATCTACAGGAAGCACTGGCAGAGGTGAGTCGGCAACTTGCAGAAGGTTCAACCACTCAGGCAGCAATGAGTTAAAATATCCTGCTAATTTAACGGCACCAGGACAGGCTTTGCAAGAGCCAAACCACAGGGCAGGCCTAAATCTTTGTTTCAGAGAAACCCCCGCAAACTGAAAAAGAAGTGCAGAGAAACTTGTGGCGTCCTGAAGCTGATGCAACCCCTGGAACCAGAAAAGAAGTGCAGTTTCTGTCCGTCGCCCATTGACCAACCCTGGGGAGACAAGCGGGACTAATGACCAATCAGTGAATACCATCCTTGGACGCCAGCAGTTTCTCCAAGACGACAGAGGGGCGGGAAGCAGGAATAACTGCCCCTGAAGGACCGCCCCATTTATCCCTATAAAAACTTTGTCCTGACCACTTTTGCTCTCTCCCTGTGAACGCTGAGTCCCTGTTACACTGGGTACCTGTAAGAGTGAGCCTAGCTTAAGCAGGAAAATAAACTCCTTCTGTACTTTTGCCTCTCAAATGCTGTTTTTCCAGTTGTCTAAGGTGAGCCCTGTCCCCCAAACCCAACAGAGTGAATGCAAGACACCTCGAGTTTTACTGAGAGCAACGTGCATCTGCCAAGTCTGTGGCTAGTGGGAGTCAGATGCCCCAGTCTGCCAGAACAGCTTAAGAAAAGTGCCCCAGGGAGATTACCACTGGGCTGGGGGTGTTACATTTACCAAACACCTGCAAGATCTTTGGGTTTCAGAATCTAACCCTTCCTATACTCGTGAAGTGATGTCCTTCAAAAAGTAACTTTGGATACTCATGCACTTAAGAGCCCCACTCATCCTGACAAGACATGGTATTTGAAAGTATACACAGAAATGGAAAAACAAAAGCCTGTATTGGTTTCCCTCCTGCTTTACAGTCCAGTCAATCCAGAAGCATCCACAGGATCAGAACCCCTGTGAACAATCTGATTTCCCTTTCAAGGAAAAAGGATTCAGGTTCCCCAAAGGAAAAACACTGTGCAGACTTTCAGATGCCACATTTCAAACTGGATCCCAAATGGATCAACAGCTAAAGAAGGCAGTACAAAAGACAACCTACTCCCCCCTCTCCCCACCCCAACCTCCCTCCAGATCAGGGAGTCTGAGATTGGAGCGAGGGCAGGCATGAAGGATCAGGCTTGGCCTATTGTCTGGCTGATACAGAACAAACCTACAGGCCGGTTTTTGCATCACAGGTGATCCCTGAGCTGGGCATTGTCCCAGCTGGACAAACCCTCAAGTCTCCTTCAACCAACTCGCCGACAGAGGTCAGACAAGATCTGACGAGGTGACAAAGCTGTGCCAGTTCTCCAGGGAGAGGCACAGGAGGGAACATCTGCTGGGATGTAGGTCTCAGAGTTCCTAGAGCCCCAGGTGAGAACATACTGTTTGGAGAGGTAGGCTCCTACATGACTCATCCATCACCCTGCACACACCATGCACACCCACAGACCTCTCAACCCTCAGAGCAGCAGGACCCCAGTCAACACTGCCCACGTTGCACACAGCGGGCTTTTTCCATGGGTCCAGTAGAGCTCCAGATCCCTCCCTTCCCAGAGGAAGGAACCTTCTCTTGGGCTCCCCTAAATGCTGAGTCCCACCCAGTGCTGAGAATGGTGGAGACCTGGTTGTTCCAGCTCCTGGCAGACACTTGTCTCTGTGGAGATCATTCAGTAGACTTGTCTCCCATCTCTTCCAGGGCATGCAAGGCAGCAGGAAACATCTCCAGGAAGAATCCCCTCAGAAGAGCCACAGGGGGAATCAAAAAGGGTTGGCTGAAATGGATTCAGTCTTCTGTCCACAGTATCACATTCAATGGCACTTTTCTGGGACACAACTCAATTCAGGATCTCTTCCAGGGCATTGGAGGAAGTGGGAAACCAGCCATAAACCAATGCTGATACTGACAAAGAACAGGCAAGGCTGGAAGGACCCAGGATATGCCCTGCAGGGGCTGAGGAAGATGCCAATGGAACGTGCTTGTGTGTAACTGCGAGCAGGATTCCCTGCAATGCCATCCTGCCCTGTATACAATGAGACCTCTGAGAAGCAGGGGGTGGGAATCCATCACCAGCAAGAGCCAGGGTTTGTCACTCACAGAAGTGCACTAGGCCAAGAGCAAAATCAGTCAGCTTCAGGGAGAGCTTACCACAGGGTCTGGTGCACTCAAGGCTGGGTCCAACAAGCAGGAAATGAGACTGTGAGCATTTCACAATTTGGTCAATCAGTCAGGAGAGATCCCTCAAGTGGGAGTGGAGAGTAATGTGACCCATTTGATTGATAAAGTCTTCTTTCTGCAGAGGTAGCCCTTTGCTGAGCATTCCACAAGAGACATTATCCTCTTTATCTGCTGTGCCCATTCAAAGAGGAGTAGCCACATACCTATTCCCTACATACACCTCCTTGTAACCATTTTACCCATCATGGTCCTTTCAATTCCCTGACCATCCAGCAAAGCCATTTAGCCACAGCTCACAAATTATTAAATCTTTCCATCTACAGGGTCCAAGGGTCAAGGAAGCAGACACATTGGAATTTTCACAGGCAAGGGAGGAAGAATCTGCCTGAAGGCACTAGACAGCAGAATGGATGAGCCCAACCAGCAGTGGCTCAGAAATTCAGTGAGGCAGGCTCTGATGGCATCTCAAACTCGAAGCACTGTTATCAGGAGCCTCAAAAGCTCTAGTGACAAGGTCTATGGGTTGCCTTGGCCCACAGGCAGCGTAGCACAGGTTGAAGCAGAAGTAGTTACAGCCGCAGCTCTCTCATTTTTTAAGGGGGGACACATCAGGGCATAGAGCACAGTGGGCTTAGTTCAACTAAGGCTTGTTGAAAAGCAAAATCCGACCATCCTCACAACTCCGAGAATGAAGAGTTGCTTATAAGCTTAGTCTACAGGGATGTCTTGAGTCAGGGAGGTGTCAACAAAAGGATGCTAAACACTTCAAAAGGGATGGCACGGCTTCAGTGACCCTTAGAGAAGTCAGTAAAACCTGACTGCCTTGGTAAGAGTATCCACCATACCCTGCCATCATGGCACAAGTCTGCTCATCTCTTCCCTAATAATCATTGGTACGAACATGTTTCCTGGCAGCTATTTTGTGTCCATTACCTCAGGGATGCGTGCTAAGAAACAAACCCAAAGCTCTGACGGGACCAGTGATAGGCCCTTCCAGACCCCTTGAAACCAGCTACAGACCTAAAAGGTGCAGTCGTCCACCCTGGAGGAATCTCAGGTTCCTAGCTGGGCTGCAGCTCATGGCTTCATGCCCCTTACCTGAGTCCTTCAGTCCAGCCTGGTCAGAAGCTGTCCCTCAAAGGGACAGTGCAATCAATCCAGAGTGGGCGTTAGCCCTCTCCTGAGGACACAGACCACTCTGAGCCTAAACTGTCCTCAGCCCAGGGCAGCCAGATCTCTGAAAAAGCATCCACAGCACCAGGGAGACAATCTCTACCCGCTCTGGCAGGAACACAGGCTCCATTATCCCTGGGTAACTCCATCGTCCCTTACTTTATTTACACCCTGTTTAAGAGTTTGTGAGAGGTTTCCCCAAGACATCGGTCTCCTGGGACCTGGGAGACACAGTTGTGGGGACCCTGGGGAGAAAAATAGCCTTAACGACCTCAGAATTGAAAACAGAGACACAACGGAGGCAGGATTCAATCTGGAAGGAAAAGTAAAGAAAGGCTTTATTGAGGCAGGGAAGAACTCCTGGGCAATCCCACAACCTCAGGAGCTAGGCTAAAGAAGTCGTGCTTGGTAATGAGTCGATGGGTTACATACAGGGTTTCAGCCAAGGACACATGGCTTGATAAGAGGAAGCGAGGTTTTTTATGCTGCAAGTGCAGAATTTGAGTTAGGATATGGCCTGGGAATAAGTCGTCTTGTTCTTCTGCATACTTGCTTCCCAGAATGCTGAGAAATGGGGCTGTGTGGACCTTGCACAGAGAGAATCTCCTTGGAATGCTGGAAGCAGGGGTTCGAAACAACAATTTTTGCCAGAGAGGACTACTCCACCCTTTGTTCTTTGGGCAACAGGAGGAGTAGTAGATCCAGGCCCTTCTTGTGGGCCCCGAAGTACTCTGAGCCCCAGTGCAGAGAATGGTGGAGACCCGGTTGATCCAGCCCATGGAAGACACTGTGTCTCTGTGGTGACCGTTCAGTAGTTTTCTCTGGGAGTCAGAGGGAGTTTCCCCATATCTCATCCTAGAGATGTTTCTTGTTGTCTTGCATGTCCTGGAAGAATCAGCTGGTAAGAGCCAGAGGGGGATAAGGCTTGGCCGAGATTCCAATGGATCCAGTATGCAACCCACAGTATCCAGAGGCTCTCTTTCAATGACACTTTCCTGGGACCAAATTGAATTCGGGGACCTCTTCCAGGCGGTTGAAGGAAGTGGGGAACCAACACTACACCAATGTTGATACTGACAAGTATCAGACAGGCATGGCTGGAAGCACATATGATAGGCCCTGCAGGGCCTGAGGGAGATGCCAATGGAATCTGACAGTGTGTAATTTCAAGCAAGATTCACTGCGACACCATCATGCCATGTATACAATGAGCCCTCTGAGAAATGGGGTGGGATTTCACCAAGGCATGAGCAAGAGAATCCTGAGAGGAGCCTGCGCTAAAGGAAATGTCTCATCACCACACCTCTGTCCTGTCCACCAGGGGCAAATCCACCTGCTCTTCTGAGGGGGAGAGGAGAGGACAGGGTACAGAGATTGATGGGGCAGTTTGTCAAAAACTAGCTCCCTCTCATGATGGAAAGGAGGTGGTGCACCCTTTTTCTTAGGCACTTGTCTCAGGTGTTACTGCTGTTGTGGATTCTCCTTTTGCTTGGGAATAATTCTAGCCAAGTGACATCCCTGCTTCACTTCCGGCACCTCTGAGAAAGGGCTGAGAGACCAGGTAATTGGGGGTGGGGCGCCCTGACCAACTTTATATCTGCATTCCACGTGAAAGTCCTGGGAGAAGGATTTTCTAAGTAGTTTGGGGCCTCCTGGTCCAACATGCTGCTCAAGAGGGAGGGGTGGTCCTCTTAGATCTCTCGGGAAGACAGACAGACCTCGATCCTTGGCTTCTCCAGAGAAAGAATTCACTCCAAAGCCTGGATTGTGATCAAAGTGAGTCTTGTGAGAGCTAAGGTTTCAGGTTCTACAGTCAATAGAACACACTCCAGACAGTCCTTGGCAGAGTTGTGGGACTGCAGCCTATGTTGTATGGCAGCTGCTGGGAGAGTAAAACCTCTGGCCTTTTCAAATCCTCTGCGGGGAGGTATGGTTGACCCCCTGGGAGACCCCATTGGCTTAATGAAATTAACCTGGCTTAGATGGGTCAATCCAGGTCTAACGCCCACCTAAGTATACCACCCCGGCCTGGCTGGAAGGT
>PVJH01026511.1:0-30040 GCA_004026705.1 Nesogale talazaci
CAGCCTCATCGTTCTCCCAAGGAGTCACGGATGGGCTTGAACAGCCAGCTTCATGACCAGAAGCCCGATGCTTAGCCCGCATCTATCCCATTGGATAACACACATGAGAGAAAGAAATCTGGGCTCTATTCGTTACAATGTAGCAAACTTAAGCAAGCTAGTTCATCTCCATGGGCTTCATTTCCCCTCATGGGAACACTCACAGGACTTTGTATCTCCATGGAATGCACTTCGTTTGCTTGTTTCTCCTGCTTGGATTTTTATTTTCCTATTACCACATTACAAATTCTCCTTTCTCCCCTTTTCCATTTTTTCCTACTTAGTCAATTTTAAATACCGTGTGTGTGAATGAATAAATAGATGATCCCAGAAGAAATGGGATATCTTAGTCATCTAACACTGCCATAACAGAAACATCACGGTGGGTGTCTTTAACAACAGGAATTCTCAAGGTCGAGAAAGCTAGAGGTCCAGATTCAGATGGCCAGCTCTCAGGGAAGGTTTTCTCTGTCCCTTCCTTCTGGAGAGCTCCTTGTTTTTTCCCAGCTTCTGTCCCCTGGCAAGCCTCATGTGACTTGGCACCTCCCTGCCCCTGTCTGATTCTTTCACTTGTTTGCTGCGTCTCCTTTACATCCCAACAGAGATTTGACTTAGGCTTTTTTTTTTTTTTTAAGAAATCACTTTATTAGGGTTTCATACAAATCCCATCACAGTACACACTTGCATCCATTGTAGGCAAAGCACATTTGTACACTTGTTGCCATCGTCATTCTTAAAACATTTCCTTTCCGTTTTAGCCCCTGGTATGAGCGCCTCATATTTCCCCTTCCTCTTCACTCCCCCCTCCCCCATGAGTCCTTGATAATTTTCTTGTTTTGTTTTGTTTTTTTGGGGGGTCACTGCCCTCTCGTGGGGCCCAGCCTTGCTGCTGCTGGATTTGAACCTCCAACCCAGTGGGCCGCAGTTCTGCACAAGTCCTCAATTTACAAATGACTCTCATTTTGTCATATCCTACACTCATGTGTCCCTTCACCCACTTCCCTGTTGTCCGTACTCCAGGGAGGGGGTTATATATTGATTCTTGTAATTGATGTTCTCTTTCTACTCCACATTCCCTCCACCATCCTGGTGTCACCACTGGTCCTGAAGGGATCATCTGTCCTGGATTCCCTGTGTTTCCGGTTCCTATCTGTACCAGTTTACATGCTCTGGTCTAGCCTGATTTGTAAGGTAGGCTTGGGATCATGACTGGGGGTGGGTGGAGAGGGGGGAGAAGGGAGCATTTAAAAGCTAGAGAAAAGGGCTGAGCCCCGGTGGCGTTGTGGTTGTGCGCGGGACTGCGGCCCACTGGGACGGAGGTTCAATTCTAGCAGTGGGGCTGGGCCTCCTACTCCCACCACCGGAGAGCAGTGATGTCCAGAAAAAAAAAAAAAGCTAGAGAAAAGTTGCACATTTCATCATTGCTACACTGCGCCCTAACCGACTCCTTTCCTCCCTGCAACCCTCCTGTCAGGGGATGTCACGTCATTGACTTAGGCGTTTTCCAAACCTTGTCTCGTTAGTGAAACCAAGAACAACCTATTCCCAAATGGAATAATAGCTGGTTGGTTTGTTTTTGAGGTGACATCTAGTGAACGCTGGTTCCTGCGGCCCTCTGTAGACAATGAATAAGCACGGCCTGCCCCTGCCCTTCCTCACAGTTACTGTGAGGCTCGCACCCGCCGGGTGGAGATAGCTTGCTTCGGGTCCTTTTCCTTTTCACTGACCTACTGTACCATGCATGACGTCCTTGTCCAGAGCCTGGTCTCTGCCGGCAACATGTCCAAAGAACGCGAGATGGCGTCTGGCCATCCTGGCTTCTCAGGAGCACGCTACTATACCTGTTTCAAGACAGAGTCCTTTGATCTTCTGGCAGTTCACAGTACTTTCTTTTTTTTTTTTTTTTTTTATATTTATTTTCATTTTATTTATTTTTTGGGGGGTGGAGGGAGGCATCACTGCTCTCCGGTGGTGGGAGAAGGAGGCCCAGCCCCACTGCTGGAATTGAACCTCCGTCCCAGTGGGCCGCAGTCCCGCGCACAACCACTACGCCACCGGGGCTCAGCCCCACAGTACTTTCAATACCCTTCACCTGCGTCATGGCTCAAATGCTTCAATTCTTCTGTAGCCTTCCTTCTTCATCGTCCAACTTTTCTGTACCTATGAGGCAATCGGAAACACCCTCCCTTGGGTCAGGTGTCCCTTAATCCTCAAAATGACACCCTTGCTCATAGAGGCCTTGTCCGACAGATTTGCCCGATTCACATGCTGTACGGTTTCTTGACTTCTTGCGGGACTAGTGATGGTGGTGCCAAGGAAAAGGAAGTCCTGGCCAACCTTGATCTCTCTCTGTGTGTGTTATGATGAAGTCTCTGGGTCCTTTTGTGAGGATTTTGTTTTCTTTACATTGAATTGCAATCGACCCTGAATCCTTTGATCTCCATCAGCAAGTGCTTCAAGCAATGCTGTATCAGCTGCCTATTGAAGGTTCTTAGGAAGCCTTCCTCCAACACCCATGCCAACTTCCTCTTCACATACTTCAGCTTCTCAGATTATTTGCTCAGACTGCATAAGTATGCTGAAACGATTCAGTTCTGACATACACCTTTCCTACTTTTCTTTTTTTTTTTGGGGGGGGGGGTGCATCACTGCTCTCTGGTGGTGGGAGTAAGAGGCCCAGCCCCACTGCTGGAATTGAACCTCCGTCCCAGTGGGCCACAGTCTCGCACACAACCACTATGCCACCGGGGCTCAGCCCTCCTACTTTTAAACTATTCAGCAGTCCGTCCTTCTATTCAAACATGCCTCATGGTCCAGGTTCAGCACCAGCCCAAAGAAGTGTTCTAGAATTCCTGTCCTTTGCCGTGTTATCCAGAGTCCTGGCAATTCCACGTCAGTGGACTGCTCAGCTATCATTGAATGCGCACAGATTTTCCTTGCATGCGATATTCGTGACATTGTTGGATCATTTCCCCACTCTGGCGGGCCACCTTTCTTTGGAATGGGCGCTTACATGAATCTCTTAAGTTGGTTGGTCCGTAGCTGTTTTCTAAGTTTCTTAGCATAAATGAGTGAGCGCAGCTAGTGTTTCATCAGCATATTGAAATAGTTCCATTAATATTCTTCCATTTTTTCAAAGGTTTTTTGTTTGTTTTTAGCAAGAGCCATCAGCCGGTCAGTTAAGATTTACAACCCATGTTCTCGAGTGTGGTGTTCGGCGACGGTGCGGGGCAGGAACGAAGACACGGGCAGGGAAATGTGGTTTGCCACCAGCGAAGGGCGGACACCTGTGAGCTGGGTGTAGCCCAGGTGGCCACTCTACACGGCCTCTGACTTTCTCAGCCAGTGAAAGCCGGGCCTAGTCAGCACGTGTGCACTTTCTCAAAGTCATCAAGGAACGGACGAGGGGGCAGACTGAGCCCCGGGTTCTCATAACAAGCCGCCCGATCCGGAGACTCAGCGTTTTGTCCTCGGGAAGGAGCACAGTGCCCTCGGACAGTTCCTGCTCCCAGCGCCCGCCTCCACGCCGATTGCAGTCCAGATGCCCAGATCTTCCCTCCCGAGCCAGGGCTATCCGGTGTCCATGGCAACAGCCCACTGCCTTCGGTCTCTGTTAACTCCTTCGGGCCAACACTTGAGTACACAGTGCAACCAGACCCTTAATGGGAATCCATTGTCAACAAAAAGACACAAGTACCCGAGAAGAAAGAATGGAATCTTCCCCCTGCTCCCATTCGCTCTCTCCTGTGGGGGACTGCATTATCTGGGGAGAGGAGCACTTATGCCAACAAAGCTACCAAGGCCACAGTCGAGGAGGCTCAGAGCAGAAAGACTGAGGAAATGTGCTTGGAGGCAGTGAAAAGTTTGCAGGCTCATCAAGTCTGGTGCAAGAGAAGCGCTTACGTGTGTGAGTGTGTGTGTTGCAGTGTGTGTTCCACAGTGGAGCACACTTATGGGGTAAAAACTTTTTTTTAAATAAACGATGAGTTACTTGTAGAAATAGCTTTAAGCCACCCCACACCCCATCATTCCTAAAGCAAACAACTATGGAGTGCAAGCTATATATCAGGCCCAGGGCTAGGAGCTGGGGCAGGAAGTCTAACAGGAACAGTCGCCAGTCTACCGGGAAAGACCAACAAGTAGCTCTGCTAGCACACAGGTCATACAACAGTGACTGAGAAGTCATCGGTCCCCTCTGGCCTTGAGCACGGGAGCCCTGGGTTGCATAGTGCATTACCACGGGGACAGCTAACAGAAAGGCCAGTCGTTGGAAGCCATCAACTGCTCTGAGGGAGAAAGCCGAAGCTTCCCACTCAGCAAGAGTCACGGTCTCAGGGCAGTTCTACTCTGCCTCAGAGGATGGTTTTGGCTAATAATCGGCTCCATGGCTGTGAGTTGAGTTGAGCTGAGCTTGAGAAGGTAGGATATTTCGGATGGGCATGTGAGTCCGGGCAGACTAGAGAAACAAAATGCATAGACACGCATACGGAGCTAAGGGAAAGGTTTATAGACAAGAGCAATGGAACATTGAGAAAGCATCCAACCCAGTCCAGTCCAAGGTCTTAAGTCCCATATTAGCCCAATCTGATATCAGTCTGTAAAGTCTCCTTCCGACTCAAGAACTCACAGGACAGTGGGTGCAGAGTCCCGGCTCTGGCAGGGGTCCCCTCATGGCTCCTCGATTCCACAGCTCCGGCTCCATCAGCAGTATCCATTAGCAGTAAAAACATCTCAGGGCTGGCAGGAGTCTCTTTGTGGCTTTTCCAGCTTCAGAGGTCTGGTTCCATCAAGGTAAGGCTGTGTGGCTTCTCCTCTGGCTCTTCTGGTTCCTCAGATGCTGCCAATTTGTCAGTCCAGCGACTCCCAACAACTGGGAAAAATGGTCTCTCATCTCCATGAGGGAAATACTGTGAGACTTCCCAGAATTTTCAGGAGAAAGCCATTCCCGCACAGAGGCCTCATTGGCTACTCAATGGCTATCTCCAGATTGACAGGCTAGACTCCACCCTACATCCCAATCAGGAAATTGATATAGATACATGACCACCACAATGGGTATTGAAGGATGAATAGAAGTTTGTCCAGTCAGCCAATAAACTAATACAGCTCTAAATTGGGTGAAGTTTTTTGAACCAACTGTTCATGCTGATTTTTATCCCTGGCTAACTGCATTTGTTCCTAGAAAAGAAAGACAAAAATAATATCCTAGATTGTGCTTAAGCTTTTCTCTGACATTTGAACCAGTACATCAACCACTCAACAGGGTCAAATGTAAAAGACTTCCGGCTACTCCTAGGATCCTAGAAGACCAGAGCAATCGCATACGAAGAGCAGGCAGTGTGTGAGTGCAGGGAGACCAGAGCAACAAATTCATAGACACGCACATGTATATTGGAAAGAGCTTTATATGCAAGAGCAACTGTACATTAAGAAAAGATTCCAGCCCAGTCCAGATCAAGTCCATAAGTCCAATATCAGCCCACATATCCAATGCTAGTCTGTAAATTCCTCTTCAGACTCACGCAGCGATGCAAAAGTGCTGAATGCAGAAAGATCACAGGCCAGTGGATGCAAAGTCTTGTGGATCCAGTGGCAGTAGAAGCATCTCAGCGCTGACAGGGGTCTCTGTGGCTCCTCCAGCTTCCGGGGCTCTGGATACATGAGTGGAGCTCCATCAGGCTCATCGTCAGCGATATCTCACAGGGAGAGTGTGTGTGTAGCGCCTCCAACAAGCTATTTATCTCCTTAGCGCCTCCAAATGAGGTCCTCAAACTTCAACCTGATTGACACCGTAAACTCCACCCTTCACTCATAAGTCTCAAATTGGCAACAGATGACGTATCTACCACAGGTGGTTCTGGGAGTCTAAACTGAGTTATCTCTCAGCATGTATGAACTAGCTAGACAAAAATGACAAAGATTACTTCTTCACTACCAAGGTAAAGGAAAACGGAGGTGGTGATTTAATTAACTGGGTCTTGAAAAGTTTCAAGAACTCTCATCATAGTGGGGTGACGCAGGGTCTCCTGCCCTCTTTTTCTCTCCCTACCCCTTTCTTTTAATTTTTTATCTCGCATGAATGAGGAGCTGCTGTCTGAATTTCCACCAGTAAAGGTCATGTGTGCTCATCCAACTCAGATGCCTAGAAGGGCCTCGAGAAGAAAGGTAAAGTTACACTACGTGTCTCGAGACAGGTACTTGCTCGTCCATGTCTCCTGCATATGTTTACGAGGTCTGCTGTGGCACATTGCCACCCACCAGGAAGTTTCACACAACAGAGACTCGCTCTCTCACAGCTCTGGAGGCTAGAAATCCATGGTCCCTCTACAGGCTTGAGCAGAGAAGCCTTTCTTGTCTTACCTTCCAGCGGTGGCCACCCAGTCTTGGTCTTCCTTGGAATACACGTGTCATCACTTCATTGCTGCCTCTGACTACACATGACCTCTGGGTCTATCTACAGCTTCCCACTTCCTACAAGCTCTGGGATTAGAGTCCACCCTAACCCTAGTGCAGTGTAGCCTCATCTCAGCTACTACGTCTGCAAACTTGATTACATCGACGTTTGCAAATGAGGTCACATTCACAGGTGCACTATCCAACCCAGCCTGCTTCCCTTTCCAATGGTGAGAAGGGACTTTAGCTCCGCAGGGAGAGTTCAACTGTTCTCTGCAAGGAGCTGACAGCCAGAGACAACATTTTACTTTAGAATTTTGCTTGTGTCTGTCTGGAGTCACTAAGGAGGCAGCAGCTGGGTTTCACGGTGTTCTGTCTAGCCAGCTAATTTTTTCCCTCTTGAATGAAAAAGTAAGTTCTATCTGAGCTATTCCACTAAGGAAGTGATGTGAAAGAATTCTCCTTCCACAGCTTCTAGCTGACCTGCTATCACTTTTGACCATTGTTTTTGAAATGTTGCTCAGCAATTGCTGAGCAGCCCTGTTTCCCTTTCAAAGCTTCCTGGGAGCTCCACAGAAAACACTTCTGCTTTTCCTTCTGAAGTCTCTGAGGCTTATAACCAACCTGGGTGAAAAGCAGACATTCCATTGTAGATGCCAAGGCTGTAGTAACTGAAATGCCAGCTTCTTCTACCCTGCCAGCACTTACAGCAGCCAGGAGACAGGCATGAGTCTAAAGCATGTGACCTTTTATGCCCTCCTTGTGACTTGTGTGATCCACACGTGAGGCAGGGCGCCTCTCAGCTTGTGGGAGTTAGGAGTACAATGTAAAGGGACTTCATAACCAAGCGAGACTTCAAAAGCACAAGAAAATTCGAGATGGGGAGGACGGGGAAGATTGCATGACAGAGAGCAGAGAAACCTCTTTGGGACTTTAAGCCTCCAAACCAAACGGACTGCCATCGTGTGAATTCTGACTCACAGTGACCCTTCGTAGGACTCTGGGGGGGACAGGCAACCCCATCTTCCTCCCGCAGAACAAGGAGTGTATTAGAGCCACCTACCTTGGGGTTAGCCCACAGCAATATTTGTCCACGAAAGGGAGAGACTAGCTCAAGGGGAGCTACGAAACAGAGAATCTGGCTAATGTTTGGGTATTGGCTTTTTAGCAAGTTGGAGAAAGGCCATAAAATTGCAGGAGGGGAAGGGAGCCAGTGCGTTTCATGTCTCGTGTGCTCAGTGCTGGGCTGGTGTCAGTAGAAGGTCTCATTAGATTGAGTCTGACTCACAGAGGCCTGAAAGGACAGAGTTGGAGTGCCTCAGCCTTCCAATGGGCTTCATAATCTTTACACAGCAGATGGCCACCGCTTCCTTCCTCGGAGGGTCCAGCGAGTCTGAACAAGCCTCCAATTAGCAGCTGGATGCTTAACAAACAAGGCATTGCCAGCCAGGGATTTTTTTTTGGGGGGGGGGGGCATCACTGCTCTCCGGTGGTGGGAGTAGGAGGCCCAGCCCCACTGCTGGAATTGAACCTCCGTCCTAGTGGGCCGCAGTCCCGCGCACAACCACTATGCCACCAGGGCTCAGCCCCCCAGGGATTTTTTTTAATGCTTAACTTTGTGCCTGCATTCAGTAAATACTTAATTAACATTTTTTAGAAATAAAAATAAAACTGGGGACGCAGTATTTTGACCGGTGGCATGCTGATGTGACTTATTCCTATATGTAATCACATACTTAAGGCTAGAGCTTGCCAGGATTTATAGCTGAATTGTTTTTGTCCCACAGAAAGCCCTTCCTGCGCTTGAGTGGTATTTTAAGGAAGGGGTTGTGGGGAAGGAAGTGTGCAGGAAACAGAAAAGGAAGTATTTACGGTATGGTCTGCAGAGAAGAAACAAGTAGAGGCAGAGAGACCATCCACCAAAAAACCACACACACAAAATCACCCACCAAAGAAGCTTCTGTTTGTTGGATATTGTTCAAGCCTTATTTTTATTTTTTTTTAGGGCATCACTGCCCTCAGGTGGTGGGAGTAGGAGGCCCAGCCTTTGCTCCTGTGAGCTGGAATTGAACCTCCGTCCCAGGGGGCCGCAGTCCCGCGCACAACCACTACGCCACCGGGGCTCAGCCCTCAAGCCCTATTTTCACTGCACGTTTCTCTGTGCACGGAATTTCAGAGGTTACGAATACAGGTAAAAGTTACCCCAACTTAATACTCTTCATTTAGGATGACTGCATTACATTACAGCCATCTACTGGTTTGGGTCTTGTCTTGTTTTTTTTCACTTCACAAGCTTGTGGGAAGTAGCGCCTTGCCTTTTTTTAAGTCCCCTTTCACTCAACTTCTTCATCATCATTACTCCAAATATCCCCTCGACGTACTCTGGGAACCACAGTGGCCAGTGCCCCTGTGAGTTCTGCTCCAGCCACCCATCCTAATTCAGACGACAACGGGCGAAGGAAGTCTATTGGATTTACTCATGTTTGGGTTTATAGTGTCCCTTCTTCTTTCCTGGTGTTCCCTGGTTCCTCATGTACTTCTTTCATCACCATTTCAAGAACTCTGTTTTTCATTCTTCGCGGGTAGAACTATTGGCAGCCGATTCTTTTTCATTTTTCCTCCTCAGAATGTGCCTTGATTTCCCTTTCATTCCTACAGGCTATTTTTGCTCCACATCGAATTCCGGGTTGACCACTCTTTTCCCTCAGCGCTGGAAGGCGTGGTGTCACTTCCTCCAGCATTCATGGTTTCTGATGGGAAATCTGGTCATCCGATTGGACTTTCTGTGCGGGGCTGTCTCTCTCTTGCTGCTTTCAAGGCTGTTGGCTTGTTTCTCTTTGTCTTTGGTTTTCAGGACCGTCATGAAGGCGGCGTGGGTTTCTTTGAATTTACCCTCCTTGAGGTTGCTCAGCTTCTCGAATCTGTGTGTAGGTTCATGTATTTTGCCAAGTTTGGACATTTTTCTTACTGTGAAAAAGGGGGAAAGACAAGTAGACATGGGGCAAGGCAGAGAACCTTGAAGGATGGATGTGTTAGCCTGGGTAGACTGGAGAAACAAATTCATAAATGCTCATATTTGTAAAGAGAGAGTTTTATATATAAGAGCAACTTTACATTAAGAAAACACCCCGGGCTGAACCCCGGTGGTGTACTGGTTGTGCGCAGGACTGCGGCCCACTGGGATGGAGGTTCAATTCCAGCAGTAGGGCTGGGCCTCCTACTCCCACCACCGGAGAGCAGTGATGCCCCCCCCCAAAAAAAAATAAAAAAAAGAAAGAAAAGAAAACACCCCAACCCAGTCCAGTCCAAGGTCATAAGTCCAGTTTTTAGCCCATATGTCTGATCCCAATCTATAAAGACCTCTCCAGACTCATGACTCACATGCAATGATGCAGAATGCAGGAAGATCAAAGGCCAGTAGATGCTAAGTCAGTGGTGGTGTAAGCATCTCGGTGCTGGCAGGAGTCTCCATGTGGCTTCTCTAGGTCCAGGTTTCTGTCCGCGTCAGGGTAGGTCCATGTGGCTTCTCAGGGGTGTCTCACAGGAAGCCAGCCCTGTCAGGGAACAGTTTCCAAGCAAGTGTTGTTATTAGAGAGTTTCCAAGGAAGTGAATTAAGAGCGACAGTGTCTCCACCTCCAAGAAGGAGTGACCACATAGCCTAGAATTCTCAGGAGAAGGCCACGCCCACACAGAGGTCTCATTGGCCAGTTCCAGACTGACAGGCTAGACATCCCCCTACAGTCTTTTTTAATTTTTTTAGGCATCACTGCCCTGGTGGTGGGAGTAGGAGGCCCAGCCTTTGCTCCTGTGAGCTGGAATCGAACCTCCATCCCAGTGGGCCGCAGTCCCGCGCACAACCACTACGCCACCGGGGCTCGGCCCCCCCTACATTCTTAAACCTCAGATTGACTGCAGATTAGGTGACTACCACAATGGAATGGGAATTAAAATAGCAGTATAAACTCACAATTTCTTATATCAACAGATAAGAAGGCTTCAAAAAGTTTGTGAAAAAATAGAATTGGGGCTGAGCCCCGGTGGCGTTGTGGTTGTGCGCGGGACTGCGGCCCACTGGGACGGAGGTTCAATTCCAGCAGTGGCTCCACAGGAGCAAAGACTGGGCCTCCTACTCCCACCACCAGAGGGCAGTGATGACCCCCCCAAAAAATAGAATTGAAAGATAAGGATTTTTTCCATGAAAATGTTGAAGCCCCCTCATTAATCTAGAGAGAGACAGAGGAGAGGATCTAGTTGCCCTTGCTGACGAGCGATGCACGTAGTATTGTAACAGTGAGCACTCCTAGTGCCTAGATTTGGGTTTCTTTTCTTTTTTTTTTTCTCCTCACGGTTTGGCTGTTTTATAGATTTGGGCTTCTAAGCACTGTTCGTCACTCAAAAGTAACAGAGCTGCTTGGAGAAACGGATAATGCAGGACAGGGACGGGAAATACCAGTTAAGCTTGGGACATCCTGTTGGGATTGAAAGTAAGGACGTGCTCTTCCTCCAAATCATAACAAGAGTGGTAGCCAGCATGTGCGTGGTAGTCAGAGAGAAGTCAACTTGCATTTGTGGAGGGGCAGAGTCCTACCTGTGGGTCAGGTCACAGCCTGACGATGTCACCTGGGAGGGAGGTGGTCTTTTCATAAGGGAGAAACTGGGAGCACTCTCTCTCTCTCTCTCTCTCTCCCCCCCCCCTCACTTTGTCTTCCTGTTTTCTGGGACTCCACCTGCTTCCAGTGGCAGCCTCATGCGGGCCGCCCGACCCTGCGGACGGATGGACGGACGGACGGATAGTGCCCTAGGATCTCCCTGCTTCCCACTTCCTGTTCTTTGACTTGCAGCTCCACGAGTCTGAGAAGGTCTCAGCCAACATCAGCCCTACCTGTGGGCTCCAGCTGGGCTCGAGCTGGCTCGAGCTGCAGTGCCTTCTTTTTCTTGTCCTTGAAAAGACATCCAGCTAGACTGGAAGAGGCACACTGGTGCACATGGGAACCGGTGCGGTGGAGAGGGTGAACCGGTCTATACGTAACCTCCTACCTGGGGGACGGTCATTGGAGGAGTGTGCGAGGGGAGACCTTGGGCAATGTGAGATATGACAGGATAATAATTTATAAACTATTGAGGGGCGGTGGGGCAGGGGAGAGCAGGGAGGGTGGGGAAGGGATGAGGGGCTGATAAAGGGGCTCAAGTGGAAAAGCAGAGATTTGGAGATTTGGACGATAGCCGGCAGGCGAAGGCGCTTGGCACAGTATATGTATGTATGTGTGTATGTGTGTATTGTGATAGAGATGTATGAGCCCCAATAAAATGAATAAATTTTTTTTATGAAGACATAATTTCCCCCTAATAAAATGATTTATATAAAAAAGGAGGATAGGGCTGAGCCCCGGTGGCGTAGTGGTTGTGGGCGGGACTGCGGCCCACTGGGACGGAGGTTCAATTCCAGCAGTGGGGCTGGGCCTCCTCCTCCCACCACTGGAGAGCAGTGATGCCCCCCCCAAAAAAAAACCCAAAAAGTTAATCATCAGGAAGCATCAGACAAATCCCCGTTGAACAACATTCTAGAGAATAACTGTCTTGTAAACTTGGATGAGTCAGGGTCATCAAAGTCAAGATAACAGCAAAGAACTAGATTGTGCTGATGCTTGCACAATTCTTTGAAAGATGTTTAAACCATTCAATTTTATGGCATGTGAATTTTATGTCAATAAAACTTTTAGTATTTTTAAAGAAATGAAGACCTACTCACCAGGTTGAAGTTGATGAAACAGATGTGAAGAGCCACGTCAACGTGTGACCTTGGATGGGGTCATTTGGCTATGGGGATCATTTAGACATCGAGCCATGATGGGCTGTCAGGATAAGTTGGTTGCAACGGACCAGCACTCATCTTCTGGTCTTGAGGGCTGTGCTGTGGTGCTGTCTGGGCTAAGCCCTGGGACACTTGGTCAGAGATTGGTTCACAGCCACCAGCCGCTCTTCAGGAGGAAGAGGAAGCTGTGTGTTCCCCTACAGAGGGACGGGACAGTTCTGCTGCAGCCAGTACGGTTGTCAGGGGTGGGCTTGACGTGGTGGCTGTGGGTTGTGGTTATGAGTCAGCATGTCCTTGCTTGTAGGAAATACACCCTGCTTAGGGGTGATAAGACATCATTTTGGCAATTGACTCTCAAACGATTCAGGGTTGGGGGGAAACTTTTTTTTTAAAGAATTTTATTGGGGGCTCTTACAGCTACTACAACATTCAGTACATCATTTTTTTAAAATTTATTTTAGGCATCACTGCCCTGGTGGTGGGAGTAGGAGGCTCAGCCTTTGCTCCTGTGAGCGGGAATTGAACCTCCATCCCAGTGGGCCGCAGTCCCGCGCACAACAACTACGCCACCGGGGCTCAGCCTCAATACATCATCTGTTTCAAGCACATTTGCCCACATGAGGGGGGAACTTTTGTACTAGTCTGGGTAGACGAGAGAAACAACTCCAGAGACACTCATATTTGTATCAGAAAAGCTTTATATACAAGAGCAATTGAATATTGAGAAAGCATCCCAGTCCAGATCAAGTCCCTAAGTCCAATATTAGCCCATCTACAAAATCCTCTTCAGACTCACAAAACACATGCGCTGATGCCGAATGCAGGAAGCTCACGGGCCAGTGGGTGGAAATGTTGTGGATCCAGTGGCGGTGGAACCATCTCAGCGCTGGCAGGGGTCTCCACGGGGCTCCTCAGCATGAGTGTACCTCCATGTGTCTTGTGCAGGGAGTGAGCGTGTGTCCCACCCCTAACGAGCTATGGATCTCCTTAGCGCTTCCAAATGAGGTCATCAAGCTGTGACCTGACTGACAGGCTAAAATCTACCCCTCCACTCTTAAGTCTCAACCTGACGACTGATTATGTAACTACCACACCTTTTTTACTTGAAAAATATATTTCTGTACATTTAAAATGCCTACTTTTAACATTTTTTGGGGGGGGGGCACTACGGCCCTGGTGGGAGTAGGAAGCCCAGCCTTGCTCCTGGAGAGCTGCTGCTGGATTTGAACCATCAACCCTGTGAACTGCAGTCCCGTACACACACAACCACTGCGCCACCGGGGCTCAGCCCTACTTTTAACATTCTTAACTAAAATTTTTCCGTTCTGAATATTCTCTTTCCATTTTGATGACCTCCTTATGCTAGACCTCCTAAACACCATTGGGGATACTTTATATCTACTTGTTTAGAAAACCTTCTACTCCTTAGCTATTTATTTCCTCAAGGAGATTGTTAAACACCCAAAGGACACAGATTACACTTCTTTTGTGCTGTATTCCTTTGTGATATTAAGTAGCTGCTCTCAATAACCATTAGTAAGCACTAACGGGTTTTTGTTTGTTTGTTTTTGTTTGGGCATCACTGCTCTCCGGGGCACTAATGGGTTTAGAGCATAAATTATCTGAATAGTTCAATTGCCTTTTCATTTAAGCTCATGGGAAACACGTTTAAGTTCATATGCTGTGTGCAGGAACCAAGTCTGCAGGAATAGTTCTTTCGCACCAATCAGTGGCCCCTGGGATTCAGAGAAATACGTGCCTTGGTGGGAAAATGAGTCATTCTACCCACACACAGCTGGACTTGCACACCCAGAAAACAATGGAAATGTGGAAATCTGAGTCGAACAGGAGGAGTCTATCTCTAAACAAGATTTCACACTCTTCCTGTGTTCTTACATTGTGAAATGGAAACATGGTTTTCTGGGAAAAATGCCAGAGTCTACAAATGAAATGATTCTGCTTAAATGTGCACAGCTGTTCAATACTTACTGGGTTTATGGAGAGAATCTTGTTCTAAAAGGTCTGATCTTGGCTCCAAAAGAGAGATGGAAAGAAACAGGGCTCCTCTCATGCACAGCAGAATGGATTTTATAATCTTCTTGAGTACTGGTTCTTGACTGGATCCAGTCAGTAAGGCAGTGGTTCTCAACCTATGGGTCCAATGACCCTTTCACAGGGGTCACCAAAGACCATCAGAAAACACATATTTCCATTTTGATGACCTCCTTATGCTAGACCTCCTAAACATCGTTGTGGATACTTTATATCTACTTGTTTAGAAAACCTTCTACTCCTTAGGTCTTTCCTCAAGGAGATTGTTAAACACAGATTTCCTTTAAGGGGTTAAGACACTCATGGTCTTAACCCCTCTTCTATGCGTCTCCAGGTGGGTCTGCCCACATGCAAATATGCCCACATATGAGTACCCAGTGTGACGATATCATCGTACAAACACAGGTGTGTGTGACAGGGTAGGCGCCATAACGTACTTATGTGGACCAGTCACACGTCTAGAGAGCACTGCTGTGTTAAAAGCAGCTACTGTGTGAGCCCCGGTGGCGTCGTGGTTGTGCGCGGGACTGCGGCCCCCTGGGACAGAGGTTCAATTCCAGCAGTGGGGCTGGGCCTCCTACTCCCACCACCAGAGCAGTGATGCCCTAAAAAAAAAAGCTACTGTGTTGAAAGCAGCAGTATTGGAGGTAAAATGACACTTCATGAACTATAATGACTGGGTAAATGTAAAATCATATACTGGAAAATCATCAACTACTGCAAAAAAATGGGAACTTAATCTGGATGCTGATCAGTCCTTACATTCAACTGTGTTTATGTTCAATTCGTAGCAATGAAAATACATCCTGCATGGCAAGCAGATAGTTACATTATGATTCAGAACTGTAGCAAAATTACAATTATGAAATAGCAAAGAAGACAGTCTTATGGTTTGGGGGGTGAGAGTCACCACCACCTGAGGAGCTGTATGAAAAGTCTTGGCGTTGGGAAGGTTGAGAACCCCCGCAATAAGCGACAGGCCCAGAGTCGTGCACATTTCTTGCCACCAATGGTTTGTCAGCCAGTCTGACAGGTCCCTTCAAATACTTGACCACATTTCATCCTTGAAACAACTTTATATGTATGTTTATGATGAGAAACTTTAGATCAAAGGAGAGAGAACAATCTAATTAACTGCCAAATATACATTGCCTTGCTTCAATATTTAGTAATACACGGCCGATCTTGCTTCATCTATACTCCCCCATCTACTTTCCTCTGGATTATTCTGGGCCAAATTCTAGATGTGGTGTAATTTCACTTAAAAACTACTTCAGCGGGCTGAACCCCGGTGGCATAGTGGTTGTGCGCGGAACTGCGGCCCACTGGGATGGAGGTTCGATTCCAGCTCCACAGGAGCAAAGGCTGGGCCTCCTACTCCCACCACCTGAGGGCAGTGATGCCCCCCCCCCAAAAAAAACACCAAAAAACTACTTCAGCTAGTATCTTTAAAATACAAGAATGATTTTTATCACATGGCCACAATGCTGCTCCCATACCTTAAAAATGAATGAGAATTCCTCATGGCCAGAAAATGTCTGGACGGCGTTCAAATGTCTTGATTATCTCATAAACATATGTTGTTTTTGGTTTTGTTTTGCTTTTGGAATGTTAAAAGTTAGATAACAATTTAAATCAGCTTGATAGCTTACAAATAGTTCATTGGTGGTTATCTCTCTGTTGTTGGAGAGGCTATTAAAGTCCCTTTTAATTTCATTTTTTCCCTCTCTCACTGTATCGCTACCTCACGCCAAGTCCCCCCACCCCCAACATTTATAAGTTATTTCTGGGTGGAATTGGGTTGGTTGTCCTCAAGAACTTCCAACATGCAGACTTTGCTGCCTGTGGCCTCACCGTGTTGTGTCACGGGAACAAGGCTTCCTCCCCCTGCGGAGAGTTACGGTCTTGGAAACTCAAAGGTCCGTTCCACCTTGTTCTACAGGCTTGCTTTCAGTCAGAAAGCAGTAAGAACTTGTGGCAGTAAGAACTTTTAACAATGAATAATTCATGGAAATCCAGGACGATCAAGCCCTCCGGACCAATCATGAGAGTAGTGATACCAGGAAGGGGAGGAGGAGGTGGGGAGGAGAAAGGGGGAACCAATCACAATTAGTGACATATAACCCCACTTCCCCAGGAAGACGTACAACAGAAAAGGCAGTAAAGGGAGTCAGGAGTTGGTGTAAACCATGAAAATTTTTTTTATAAATTACCACGGGATCATGAGGAAAAGAGGTGGTGGCGGGGGATGAGCAGATACCAAGGGCTCAAGTAGGAAAAAAAATGTTTTCAAAATGAAGATGGTGGCTGAGCCCCGGTGGCGTCGTGGTTGTGCGCGGGACTGCGGCCCACTGGGACGGAGGTTCAATTCCAGCAGTGGGGCAGGGCCTCCTACTCCCACCACCGGAGAGCAGTGATGCCCCCCCCAAAACAAACAAACAAACAAACAAGGAATTATCAAGTATACTATCAAAAAGAACAACAGTGTGGTGGTCATGTGCTTTTGTTAATTTCATGATTGAGATGTGGGGGTGGAGTCTGGCCTGTGAATCTGAAGATAGCCATTGAGTAGCCAGTGAGGCCTCTCTGTGGCATGGCTTTCTCCTGAGGCTTCTGGGAAATCTCACGATATTTCCCTCATGAAGATGAGAAGCTATCTCCCCAGTTGTTGGGAGTTAGTCTCAGAGACAATGAACTACGGACAAGACAAGATGGCAGTGTCTGAGGAGCTGGAGGAGCCTGAGGAGAAGCCACATGGCCTTGCCCTGATGGAACCAGACCTGTGAAGCTGGAGAAGCCACGTGGAGGCCCCTGCCAGCGCTGAGTTGTTTCTGCCACCACTGGATGCTGTTGATGGACCCTGAGCCTTGGAAGTGAGGAGCCCTGGGGAGACCCCTGCCAGTGTTGGGACTCTCCACCCACTTGCCTGTGACTCCGTGACTCAGAAGGAGACTTTATAGACTGGTACCAGGCATATGGGCTAATCTCGGACTTATGACTTTGTACTGGACTGGGCTGGGATGCTTCCTCAGTGTCCCATTCCTCTTGTCTATAAACCTTTCCCTTATATCCATAGGCGTCTATGCATTTGTTTCTCCAGTTCACCCAGGCTAACCCAAACAGCATCATTCACAAAAGGTAATGGAAAGAGTGGAGATTGAACTCACCAGCTACCCCGCAAGAAAGACAAGGCAGAGTCCCATGAGGCAGTACAAAGGGCTTTGGGAGCCGCCCCTTCTCTCCAGGGCCACAGGTAAGCGCAGATACCAGTTTGTTGGGAAGGATGTGTCTGGTGTTTACATACACACCTTGAAAATGTTAGAAAACCCCTGTGAAACAGGAGTTTTGAATTTTCAGTGGATGATGGTTGTGTTAAGTAGATAATCTGGCATCAAACTGAAAGTATTTAGCGTGAAGGTAGGAGTCTAGCCTGTCGATCAGGACACAGCCTGATGATGCCTTCATGTGTGCATGGCCTCCTCATGAGGATGAAGATTCTGGGAATTTCCTCTCTCTCTCTCTCTCAACCTTTTTTTTTAAAAACTAGGTATCACTGCCCTCCGGTGGGAGTGGGAGGCCCAGTCCTGCTGTTGCTGCTGCTGGGTTTGAACCGCCAAGCCAGTTGGCCGCAGTCCCACACTCAACCACTACGCTACTGGGGCTCAGCTCTCTCTCTCTCTCTGTCTTTCCATCTTCCTGGAGACAAGCCAGGGGAGACTTGCTGCGGCCTGGGAGGAGCCCTCTCCCTGCCTTCACCTGACTGTTGAGGAGCCGCCTAGAGACCCACCTCAGCACAAGATGCTGCCCTGCCGCTGGATCCACAAGACTTTGCACCCACCAGCCTGGGATCTCCCTGCATCTTGCATCGTTGCTGTGAGTCTGTGAGTCTGAAGAAGGATTTGAGATTGGAGTTGGGCTTAGGGACTCGAACTGGGCTGGGCTGGGATTTTTTTCCCCCCCACACAATTACTCTTTGATCTAAAGCCTTTTCTCATACGTATATGAATGTTACTAGATTGACTTCTCTAGTCAACCCAGATGCACATGATAGTCCTTTATAATAAAGTAAGTTATGTTTTGAAAAAGAAGAGGAAGAGGAAGCCAAGCTGATACCAAGGGTTCAAGAAGGAAGGAAATGTTTTGAGAATGATGAGGCCAATAAAAGTATAAATGTCCGGGCTGAGCCCCAGTGGTGTAGTGATTGTGCGCAGGACTGCGGCCCACTAGGACGGAGGTTCAATTCCAGCAGTGGGGCTGGGCCTCCTACTCCCACCACCGAGAGCAGAGAGCAGTGATGCCAAAAAAAAAAGTCACTCACCAAAGGACACATGCTATACACAAAGACAAGAACGGGCTAATGCATATAGGTCAAAGTTTATTAGTGGCTCCTAGGGCTGGGAAGGAGGGGGAAGAGCAGAGGAGTTCTAAAGTAGTTCTGAATCCCCTGAAGCCAGGAGGATTCTGAGAGGTTCTTACGGGGGAATGGAAAGTGTAGTGATGCACCAAGAGGTGATAAAAAATAATAATTCACACAGCAGAACATACATGAACCAACTGTCTACGGTACAATTTGAGGACACTGACTGCATTCTGAGAGTTCTACACCCATTCTTGTCCTCCCTTTCTGAGTTGTTCCTTCCATGAACATAATCTCCCTGCCTCTGGCATCCTGGTGGCACTGTGGGTTAGGCATTGGCCTGCTAGCTACAAGGTTGTCAGTTGAAACCCACCTGAGAAAGCTGAGGCGACCTGCTCCTATAAAGATTTCGTCTCAGAAACTCTGGATTGAGTCCCTACGAGTTGGCATGGACTTCACAGCAGCGGGTCGGGATGGGTTGGGGATTGGGTGATGCCTGGCATGGCAGAGGCCTCCAGAACCCTCCTTTACCGTTTTAGTCAACAGCATCGACTGTGCCTTGATGTCTCTGTCACTGCTTTTAAACAGCTCCCCATTTCTGGACACTGATTTGGGAGTCCTTAGCAAAGAGGAAGCCATGAAAGAAGAAGCCAAAAGGTGGATCCAAAAGGGATGATGGGGACGGCACAGCGTTTCATCCATTGTCCACAGCAGCCCACGCACCACGCTAGACCCGTAGCCTACCACTTGTCTGCCAGTTTGTCCTCCTGGGGGGGCGTGTGTGTCGCTGTATTTCAAATGCCAGCAGAGTCACCCAAAGTGAACACGTTTCGGTGGGGCTTCCAGACTAAGACAGACTATGAAGAAGGACTGGACTCTTCCAGGGAAGTAACCCCTGAAGCCTTACGTAGAGCTTCCGAACATTGTCAGATATTGAATGCCTAATGAATGGAAACAGAATGTTGTCAGATACAGTGCCGCAAGATGGGGATAGCAGGGCACCCCAAATATGACTGAGGAGGCCTGCTTTCTCAGTGTGGAGTCGGCCAAGATGACCTCACTGGGGAACAGAGTCCAGTTCTCCATTTGCTGATGGGTCATGACTCACAGTAAGAAGGAACAGCTGTCAAAATTTTTAATGACTGGAACTCAGGATGTGTGAAGTATGCATCCAGGAATATTGGAAGTCATCAACAGTGAAATGGGATGCATAAAGATTGACATCCTAGGCATTAGTCATTTGAGTTTTCAGTGAATGATAGTTGTGGTAGGTACAAAAATCTGGCTTCAGCTTGAGGGTGTGATAGGTAGTTTGCTGCGCCAACATGGCCAAAGAACACATGTGAGATCAATTGAAAGGCAGAGATTTAAAAAGCTCAGGGTGACCCTCCCCATTTTCTCTTGTGCTTCGATCTGCAAGCAACACTATCCGTGGGACATCTACCTCGTCCGTGGACTGTGTTGCTGTGAATTGAGGTTCCTTCAAGCCCTGCTTCGCCATGCTCCTGGAAGATACATCTCTTGAGTCAGGGACTGTCAGACTCTGTCATCAGACTGACTCTTGGTGACCTGCCTTGCTGTTTGCTGCTTGTCGTAGAATAGCCTGAATTGCTCTACAGAGGACTACTTGACCGCCCTCAAGACTCGAAGGACTTCCAGTGTGCTAGCCGTCTCTTGCAAGTGAGTTGCACCGAGCCATTTATATTGCTATAGATTAGTTAACTGTTTATTTCTTATGTTAGATATCTTTCTATCTATATAAGTATATACAGAGATTATTACTGTCCTGGTTTTGTTTCTCTGGAGAACCCTGTCTAACATAGGTGGAGTCTAGCCTGTCAATCAGGACACAGCCTGATGATACCTCCTTGTGGGCCTGACCTTCTCATGAGGATTTTGAAAATAACCTTTCTCTCTCTTTCTCTCTCTCTGCTCCCATCTTCCTGTAGACAAGCCTGGTATTGGTCATTTTGAATCAGGAAATCATACAGTTTATTGTGCCAGGAATAACACAATCAAGAGGAATGGTGTTGCATTCATAGTCCAAAAGGACATTTTAACATCGATTTTTGAAGAACAGTGCAGTCTGCGATAGAATCATATCTACCTGACTTCAAAGAAATCCTATCGATAAAACCATTATTCAAATTTATGCACCAACCCCTACAGTCAGTGATGAAGAAGTTGAAGAATTCTACCAATGATCTCGGTGGAAAATCGATCAAACAGCCAATCAAGATGCATCGGTAATTATTCGTGATGGGAATGCAAGGATTGGAAACAAAGAGGGAGAGTGGCTGGAAAATGTGGTCTTGGTGATAGAATCGAAGCTGGGGATTACATGATAGAATTTTGTAAGACCAACAACTTGTTCACAGCTGCTACCTTTTATCAACAACACAACCAGAACTACACACTTGGACTCTTCCAGATGGCATACACAGAAGTCAGGCTGATGATATCTGGGGAAAGAGACAATGGGAAAACTCACAAAAACTCACTATCGGCAGCTAAAACCAGGCCAGGGGCTGACTGTGGAACAGACTATCAGTTTCTCACATATAAGTTCAGGTTGAATCTGAATAAAGAACAATAAGTCCACAGACCCAAATGGGTCCTTGAGTGTATCCCGCCTGAATTTTGAGAACATCTTAAGAACAGATTTGATGTGTTGAACACTAATGACAGAAGACCTGATGAGTTGTGGAACGACATCAAGAACAGCATTCGTAAAGAAAGCAAAAGGGCTGAGCCCCGGTGGCATCGTGGTCGTGCGCGGGACTGCGGCCCACTGGGACGGAGGTTCAATTCCAGCAGTGGGGCGGGGCCGCCTCCTCCCACCACCGGAGAGCAGTGATGCCCTAAAAAAAAAAAAAAAAAAAGAGTGCATGGAGTCACTGTATCAGAAAGAACGAGTCAATAGTCAATTCTCTCAGGAGGCAGCACGTGAGCAAGAAGACAGCAGCCCTCCTACGGCTTACAATGAACTCAGTGTACAGAAAACCCCAATCTTCACAATGGGACTGGTCATGCTAAATGGGGAAAAGGTTGAAGTTGCCAAGGGTTTTTCTTCCTCCTTGGATCCACAATCGATGCTCGTGAAAGCAGCAGTCGAAAGATTAAAAGAGGCCTTGCGGGCTGTGCCCCGGTGGCGTAAGGGGTTGAGTGCGGGACTGCACCCGCGGGCTTGGCGGTTCAGGTCCAGCGGCGGCTCTCAGGAGCAGCACTGGGCAGCGCCCACGACCACCAGAGGCAGTGATGCCCCCCAAAAATAAATAGATAAAAGAGGCCTTGCATTGGGTAAATCTTCACAAGACATCTTTTTTGGGGGGGTGGGGAGGTGTTAAAGCTGTAAATCTTTTAATTAGTTAACTCGAATCACTTTACTGGGGGCTCTTAGAGCTCTTACAGCAATTCATACATCGATTGTATCAGTCACACTTGTGCATGTGTTGCCATCATCATTTCCAAAACATTTTCATTCTGCTTGAGCCTTTGGTATCAGTTTCTTTTTTCCCTCGCTTCCATACCCTCCCACCCTTATGAACCTTTGATAAATGATAAATGATTAATATGTTCATATCTCGCACCGTCCACTCTCTCCCCTCACACACATTTCTGTTATTTGTCCCCCTGGGGCGGGTGGAGGTGGGGTTATACTTCAGTCATTGTGATCGGTTTCCCCTTTCTCCCCCTTCTCCCCACACCTTCCACCTATCCTTTGTGATATCGCTCCTCCCATTATGGTTCCTCAGAGGTTGATCTGTCCTCCATTCCTTGTGTTGAGAGCTTACACTGACACATGCACAGTGCACGTGCGCTGGTCTAGCTGGATTTCTAAGGTAGAACTGGGGTCGTGATAGTGGCGGGGAGGAAGCATGGAGGAAGGTTGTGTGTTTTGTTGGTGCTATTCTGCACCCTGGCTGGCTCGTCCCTTCCTTGTGACCCTCCTGTGAGGGATGTCCCATTGTCAACAGATGGACTTTCGGTCTCCACTCCCACCTTTCTCATGGAATCCTTATGTTTGTTTTGGATCTTCCGATGCCTGACACCTGATCCTGCGGACACCTCGAGATCACACAGGCTGGTTTGCACGAGGCCTCTGTAGAGGATTGAAAAGCGAGGATACTACTTTGAGGAGTGATGGGCCCACACCAGGATCTTTTCAACTCCCCCGACGCCTGCCAGCGTCTCACAAGAAGGGCTGGGCTGGATTCGTGCCCAAGAAGGTGGGCTGGCTGGGGGTCAGAGCCCCCCTTTGCTGCTCCGAGGCTGGGTGGGTGCAGGCACCCGAGAGCGCGCCAGCTGCCAACCTGCTTACATCGGTGTTCTCTTTCTGCGCCAAAAGAGTTGTTTGCGTTGACCTCTCTCTCCCTTTTATAGACGGCCTGGGCAGCTGGCAGCCCACAATGGGGCAGTGTGCCTTCCGGCACACAGAGCCATAGAAGATGCGAGAATGAACCCGACAGGCGGGCAGTGGTTTGCTGGATGCAATTACAAAGGAGGAGAAGCTGCCTGTCTTCGCTGACCCAGCGTGAAGGGCTGGGGGAAAGCTGTTCCGCTGACATTCTGGGCTCTGTCCGGGTGGGTGAAGCAGGGCCTGCCCCCTGTTGGGCTCAGCTGGTGCTTGGCAAGAAGAGGAACGTCAGGGAAACTTGTTGATGCTGTTATCCAGGGACGGGTGGACTGAACGTCGTCGGTATGCAGGAGTAGAGCCTGTCTGCCAAATTCTCCGTTAGGGCGGCATCAGTGAGTCAGAGAAAGCTTGCGTGAACTCTCCCTGGGGTGGAACTTGACTCATCCACAAACACTTTTAAGGGAAGAGGCTTTCGTTCCTAATGCTGTTCAGCCCTGATTTTTTTTTTAATAGCAAGCTTGCAACGACCCCCACATCACAGCAACCATAGAAACTCCTCAGTTGCATTCCCCCCAAAAGAGGAGGCCCAGAGGTCATCTGTAAGAGCCCAGGACAGGGAACTGACTATGACTAATATGGCCACAGCCTGGGGTCTCAGGCAGCTCCACATGCAAAGATACGTGTGCGCCCAGTGTCCACAGATCTGTGCCCAGAACTACATGGATTGTGGCGCCTGCGAGGGGAGAGAGCTGCTGGCATGGAAGTCCAAAGGAGACTGTTTTTCACTCTATTCCTTTGTGTGCTGTTTTCAATTTGTACCCTGTGTTTCGCCTGTCGAGATGATTTTTCTTTTTTGAGTAACGAGTTGTGAAGGTCCAGGAAGGGTCCCTACTACCGCTTTTTTTTTTTTTTCTTTCCAAAGGAGGGACTTAATCACTACACCACGTTTTTGTTTTTCGAGGGAAAATGGGCAGTCTGACCGTTCTACCAGCGATATGGATACATACAATAGACATATTTTATGTCTATCTTTTGATTCTGAATGTATACTTTGGTTTTGTGAACCAGTTCATTCTACTCGGACCTCAAGAGAAAGGCATTTGTTTTTGCACACGCACTTAGCCATCAGCCCTAACAGAAGAGCAAGGAGTGCTCGGGATGGGGTCTGCTCAAAAGGTGTCCCAATGAAGTGCTGCCTGAAGACATGGGTGCCACAGCCAAGTGTGAAGAAGGACTCAGATGGTGCCTGGTTAGCAGAAGGAACAGGGCCGGAGGTCTTAAAGGGCTGTCTTAAAGCAAACAGCCATCTGAGTAAGGTGTCAGCTAAGTCTGCGGGGAAGAAGCCCACCAGCTGGGGCAGCGGTTCTCAACCTGGGGGTCTCCACCCCTTTGGGGGTCGAATGACCCTTTCACAGGGTCGCCCAATTCATCACAGTAGCAAAATGACCGTGATGAAGCAACGAACATAAGCTGATGGTTGGGGAGTCCCCACCACGTGAAGAAGTGTACGAAAGGGCCGCAGCATTAGGAAGATCGAGACTCACTGAGCTAGGGTGAACAAAGGATTATTAGCAAAAAAGTTCAAGGGTTTTAGTGCTTAAATTCTGAGCACATGATTTGCTCAAGGTTATGGGTAACAATGAAAGCCCCCAATCCATTTGCAGAGCCCCTACATGAACTAAGTCTCCCCCGAATTCCCTGATGCAATGACCAAGGAGGTCCATAGTCCTGTCTCCAGACAGGGTGCAGTGAAAGGTGAATTACTACAGCTATAAACCCCGACTCAGACTTGCTGCCACCCTGGAAGACGAGGTCGCACTGCCTCTGTGGAATGTGGAGGTGTAGCTCGTTATGGGCATAGAAAGCTCAGCGTGCTCCCTCGGAGCGGCTGGTGGTTTCAAACTGCAGACCCCGTGCTTAGCAGCCCAACACGGAACCGCGACGACACCAGGGCTCCACTTAAGGCACATGCAGAGAAGTGAAAATGTAACTTTTTGTGTGTGGCATCACTGCCCTCTGGTGGTCGTGGGAGCTACTCAGTCTTGCTCCTGGAGAGCTGCTGCTGGATTTGAACCGCCAACCCTGTGGGCTGCAGTCTCGCACACAAAATGTAACCTCTTACTATTTGCTTTCCCTTTGGGGCTGTTTCTAACTTGTTCTAGTTGTTATTACTTTCTGCTATCTTTTGGATTGAGCCCCCCGCCCCCCCCACACACACAGTGTTGTATTCTGTCGTTAATGATTTTCTCTATATGAAACTCAGGATAGGTAAATCTGTAGAGACATCAAATCGATGAGTATTTTCTTAGAATTATGACCAGGTAGGTAGGGGAAGATAATGAGCTAATGATAATAAAGACAAGAATGAAGAAATTATTCTGAAAGTGACGGCGATGAAGACACAACTTAATATAGTGAAGCCATTGAACTATGGTACATAATCTATGGCACATAGATTATTTGTCAATAAGACCTTTTTTCAAAAAAACAAAAAAGCCCTTTTTTTCCCCATGGGGAGGGGGGAGGAGGAAGGGAGGGGAAAGATGAGGAGCTGATACCAGGGGTTTTAGTGGAAAGAAAATGTTTTGAGAAAGAGGATAGTGAAAGTGTACAAATGTGCTTTGCATACAATGGATATTATGTATGGATTTTGATGGGAATTGTATGAGCCCCCAATAAAAAGATTTTTAAAAAATTATTTCTTTTTAAAAAAAAGGGACAGTTGTGTATATGGGGCTAGCTCCTGAAATGTTAGGAGACGCCTTGACTAAGTCACCGAGAGGGCGCTCCCTGTCCCAGGAGTTAGGCTTGGGCGCCTCTTTGGGGGTAGGCGGTCCTGGAGTGCCCCTGAGGGTTTCCCTCTTCCACATAAAGGGAGCTAAGCTCAGGAGAACCTTTGCCCGAGACCATCCCTCAGCCAGTTGGGCAAACCCCAGCTTGGTTTCCTAACCAGGGGAAAGGTCTGCAGCTTTCCTGTGCAGAGGAGTCTGGGACGACGCCAAGGATCTCACAAGTGCAGGACCGTTGTCAGCCAGCAAGGCCTGAGTCTTTCTCCATCCGTTTACTTCTTCAACTCAGGGCTCTCCCTGCTCCTCTGAACTGATCAAGGTTGCAAATACGGGAAGGGGGCTCCAAGATTAATGGGAAAATTAAATGAAAGGGCAATGGGATTTTCCCATCAATTTTTGCAAGCGCCCCTCCCATTTGAGATTATTCCTCAGGCCTGGAGACTCCTACACAGGACGTGCTGTGATCAAGTTCCTCTCTCTCCCTGACCCACAGAGAGGGACAGAGGGAGTTCAGAGACAGAGCTAAGGCACAGGAGTTCGAAGCCAGGGTCACTGGTAAACTGTGTGTGACCGCTGGCAGGTCCCTGGCCCTCTGGGGTCCTTGCTGCTGGTCAAAAGAGGAGGCAGGATTCCTCCTGGTAGCTAGGTGTGGCTCACTGGGATCTGTAGAAGGTGGAGGTGGACTGCTGACTGGACTCCACTCCCTCAGGTTAGTGTCAGGGAAGCTTCTCTGGGCAGTGACTTCAGAGCCAGGTGAGGGGTGGCTAAAAGAGGGGCCTTTTTGTCTCCGTGCCCAAATAAATCCCAGTCCCCGAGGAATTTAGATTGGTGGGCCACCCCTCTGCCAATGTCACCATACGGAAGCTCCTCTTCCATTCCTTTCAAAAACTCCCCAAGTTTGGGGGAGCGCGGGTCGCTGACTTCCAAGCGGGGAGCCTCAGAGGATCCACCGAAAAGCCTGCGAAAGCCGCTGAGCCTTCGCAGAAAGAGCCTGGCCCGACACTGGGCGGGTTCGGAGTTCGGGAGCTCCTGGTCCACCTGACTGCCCGCTCTTGCGCCTCGAAGGCCGAGGCGGGCGGGTGGCGGAGGGGAGGGGAGGGGGCGGGCGAGAAATCACAGCGGAGCGGCACTCAGGTTCGACTTCCTCCCGCAGCTCACATTCCTCCGCCCGCGGCCCGCTCCCAGCGGAGGCCCTCGTCTCCGTTCCAACTATTCCAACCATCCTGGGAAGGGTGGGGTGCGCGCTCCTCCGGCCCCCTCGGCTCCCCCCGGCCTCCGCGGCCTTCCCTCCGGCCCCTCCCTTTCTGGGGTGGGGCCAACCAATGGGCGCCGGCCGCCGGGGTTGGCCTGGGAGCGCCCGGACCCCTGTCCAGCAGTTCTGGCCGCCGTCCCGGGGCGCACGGACGTGGCTCGAGTTTCCTCCGCGCCGCGCTCGCTCGCCCAGCTCGCCTTCCTCCTCCTCCCTCCTCCTCCTCCTCCTCCTCCTCCTCCTCCTCGCCGGCCCGCGCGGCTCCGGGGAACCATGGAGGAGACCCAGCTCCACATAGTCGAGCAGCCGCTGTCCGTGTACGCCGACGCCGGCGGTCCGGGAGCGGCCCTGGCCGGGGCGCCGGCGGCCGAGGAGCCGTCGGGGGCCGGCTCCGAGGAGCTGATCAAGTCGGACCAGGTGAACGGCGTGCTGGTGCTGAGCCTGCTGGACAAGATCATCGGCGCCGTCGACCAGATCCAGCTGACCCAGGCCCAGCTGGAGGAGCGGCAGGCGGAGATGGAGGGCGCCGTGCAGAGCATCCAGGGCGAGCTGAGCAAGCTGGGCAAGGCGCACGCCACCACCAGCAACACGGTGAGCAAGCTGCTGGAGAAGGTGCGCAAGGTCAGCGTCAACGTGAAGACGGTGCGCGGCAGCCTGGAGCGCCAGGCCGGCCAGATCAAGAAGCTGGAGGTCAACGAGGCCGAGCTGCTGAGGCGCCGCAACTTTAAAGTCATGATCTACCAGGTGAGCGGGGGGCGGGCTGGGGCGCCCTCCCCGTCGTCCGCCCGCCCGGCGCGGGAGAGCCGCCGCTTTCCGGCCAGCGCCTCTGGGGTGGGCTGGGGTGCAGGCAAGGGTGGAACCTGGGGCGCGCCCCGCCTTTCCCCCCACTTCCCCCCACAACCCATAGCAACAGGGGCCTGGACGATGCAGATGTCTCCCAATTTGGTTGTCGAAGGTCTCCCTTCTTGTGGGGGTGGAGACGTTTGGGGGCTAGCTGGGCGTGGGGGGGGGTGTCCCTGGCGGCCGAGGAGCCCGCTGGGAATGGACACTGGCCGTGAGGGCCCCAGACTGGGCCTCCAGCGCGGCCCGCTCGATATAGCGGATGATTCAGGGCTCAGGCACGCACCCACAGGGGCTGCGCTTGGTGAGGGACACGCCGCCAGCGTCCTCCCTCTTACCGACCCTCACCCGCCTCCGCTGCCCACCCCCGCACCCTGCCCCCCCCCCCCCGGACTGCGGTCCTCCCTGTACGCTCAGGGCCCTGGGGACACTCCAGCCAGTCCTGTGCCCGCACCCTCAGTGCCTGGGAGTGGACAGGGCCCAGCTGCGTGGGAAGTGCAGGAGGGACGGTGGCGGGGGTGGTCAGCCCCTGCAGTGTCCGGGGTCCACAGTGAGTCACCCCCTAAGCCACCCCGGGGACGGTGGGAGGAGGCTGACCCAACAGGCATGGCTCCCCCTCCCTCCCACCTGCACAGCTATGTGGGATTTGCACTTAACTCCCAGCCAACCAACCCGACCTCGCTGCGTGCTGCGTGCTGCTTCTCCCCACTCCCCTCCTCCGCAGGGGGTCCCACTGAGGGTGGGTCTGAACTTGGGGCTGGACCTTTTTTTTTGTTTTTTCTTCGGCTGGGCAGGAATGTGGGCGTCCAGCCCCCGCCCCGCTACCCCCTTCATCCCTGACTCAGGGAGTGGTCCTGGGATCGTCTAGCCTTTCCCTTTCCCTTTCTCTGGCTACTCAAGGGGACAGCAAAGAGGTTTCTCAAGTGCCCTGGGAGAGCTGGTGGGGCAGGGAGCCCCTCGTTGGCTAGTCTCTCCTTGAGGGCTGAAAGGCTGGAGGCCACAGGTCCGTGGGCACTATGGGACAGTGTTTGGGGAAGGGAGACCTGAGAGCTGGCACGGAGCTGAGAGGCGATGGTGGGACAGGGGAGATGTGGCAACCTTCCCCTCCACACACACATACACACACACACACACACACCACACACACTCACACCCCCCCATCACCACTTACCCTCAGAAAGGTTTCTCCAGAGTCCTTCCACTTCAGAATCGCAGGCCTGATGAGGGAGATGCAGGTGGGATGTTTTAGCCGCTTGCCTGCCTCTGGGGAACAAGACAAGGGAGAACTTTCTTTCAGAGCCTAGTGTGGTGGCAGAGGGCTGCCATAAAAGGCGACGCTTCCTCCTCCAAACTTTCTCAGGCTGGAGGGAGCCCCCTCTCTGTGGCAAAGATGGCGCCCCTGAGAGGAGGACCATTGGAGGGGCCTCTGTGCAGAGGCGGGGCTCCCCTCTGTGTATCGTGTGTGTGTGTGTGTGTGTGTGTGTGTGTACGGGGGGCTGTTGGTGTGAGGACTTAATCACAAGGTGGCCTTGGCTTCCACTGCCAGTTGGGGTGGTAGGTAATGGTGATGGTGATTGGGGAGGTGTCAGGAGACACAAGTTGAGATAGGAAAGGTGGCTCAACCTGGGGGCTCGAACCCCCAACCCCCAGGGGCCAGAAGGCCTCCACCCCCTGAAGGTACTCCCTTAGGAAAAGTTTCCAGGCACAGGGGTGGGGCTGGACTCCCCAGAGGAGTGACCAGATGTTCCAGGTTGGGGGGAGAGGGTGGGCTGTTCAGCTGCTGGGCAGACGGTGCCTCCTCCCTGAGGTCTGCAGGCCTGGGAAGAGAAGGAGGTAAAAATAGCCCTGTGCCTTGGCAGGCCTAATAGGGAAGGCTGGGGGCGGCAGCAGTTATGGGAAAGGCAGGCTGAGGGGTGAGGGTGTCTGGGCAGAGGGGCCGAGAGAGATTGAGTGCTACCCTGCAGAAAGGCCTCTGGGGGAAGAGGGGAGGAGAGCCTGTCTTCCTTGCTGCAGATGTGGGACTGGATGATGTGGCAAGGGGGGCAGGGCATGGAACCATGCAGGACTGGGAAGGTCCCAGCTATGGGTTCAGGCCCTCTGGCCTCCGACACCCTTCTCCAGGGAGAGAAAGGGAAGCCCTTGGTTGCCCCC
>PVJH01026512.1:0-29950 GCA_004026705.1 Nesogale talazaci
TATGGAAGCAGGGACGAGACTATACTTGAGGTAGTTAACAGAATTGATGATGACAAAAACTGACAAAATTGGTTCCAGGGCCCTGTGAGTCGCCCCTTGGTCATGGTATGATTCTTGACCATTAGATCATGGCACCCTAATTCCCACCAAGGGGACACCCAGGCATGTACCTGTGGGCGAGACATTCCTTTCCAGGCCTGACTTCAGAAGTCGCAGCCCCCTTCCAAACCCATCCTGCCTGGAGAGACCCCAAGTGGATTCAGGGTTCCCCTGGTCGACTGCCGTCCGCCACAAGCCTAGTGCTCAAAATCAAGCTCCAGTACAGGGACAACTCAAAATAATGCCATGGCCACACTCCTCAGGTTGGCATACGGCCAGTCCCTAAATACTTTTTTTTTTTTAGACATCACTGCCCTCTGGTGGTGGGAGTAGGAGGCTCAGCCTTTGCTCCTGTGAGCTGGAATTGAACCTCCGTCCCAGTGGGCCGCAGTCCCGCGCACAACCACTACGCCACCGGGGCTCAGCCCCTTAAATACTTTTCAATGGAAGCATTCTCTTCATTGTCAGAGACGTGGGCCATTTGAAAACTGACTTAGCCCCGTTCCAGGGGGTAAACGTACAAGCAGCTGAAGGAACGGGTCAACTTGATTCGTGGTTACGGTTGAGAATTGCTGTCCCAGTTCTATACCCAGGGACCCCAGGTGCTCCACAGGGTTTGGGGGGCTGTCATCTTCCCAGCAGCAGACTGGCAGGTCTTTGTGTTGCTAGGGGGGAAAGGACCCCAGGGGCGTCCGTGTTCGACAGAGGCTATTATGTCCTCAACAAGATGGAGACAAGACGGTCATACAGAGGAGGAAACCATCTGCGTGCACACGGTGCAGAGGCCAGTGGAGTCCGGCAGCTCACTGCGCCACGGCTTTCATGAACTGCAATGGAGAGCTCGAGAAACCATGGCCAGGCAGGCCAATTCATCACTGTCCAGGGCGGGACTCCCCAAGGGCTGGGTTTCAGGTAAGTACACACTGCGGGTTAAAGATTGCAGGATGCTTCTGGAGTTTGACCACCTGCCCAGGTGATGATCTGGAAAGGAATCGTGACTGAGTCACCAATACCCAACTTCACGGAGATAACGTGTATCTGATTGAGAGCTCTCTGTCAGACTTGTGGGAGCGCAGCCTACATACTGGTTGGCCTACTTTCCACCACCTTCTTCCTCGGGGCAGAGCGCCTCTCCCTGGGTTGGTCCTAGCCCAGGTTTCAGCAGAGCCACGTAGCTCGTGGTCAGTCAGCCGTAGGGAAGTGGCGGAGAGCGCAGATGGCATTAGGAACGCAAAGTGGAAGGAGGACCGGAGACGACAGCCAGCCGCAAACCTAGTGCTCGAGAAGTTCATTGTGCCACCAGACCCGGGGTACCTAGGAACTGCCAATTCCAGTAGATTCCTCGGCCTCTCTCTGAGGAACCTCTGGCGGGCGTGAACTTCCAACCTTTCCACTAGCGGTCAAGCGTATGAACTGTTCACACCACCGGAAACTGCCAATTCTCAACCACATTTTGACCTAGCAACTGGAACCCACGGCCATCAGTTGAGTCCGAGTCCTATCGACGCTTTAGGGCCAAGCCAAACTGCCCTCTACAGGTCCCAGGGTTGAAAATCTTCACCCAAGGGGCCCACCTGAGCTTTCCCCAGAGGGTCAGCTAGTGGATTTGAACAGCCGACTCTGTGGTTAGCGGCACAAAACCTACCCCACGCCGCCTCCGGGGCGCCTCTTTGACTTCTAGAAACAGCTGCTTTCTATGGTTCAAGCTAATAGTTGACATTGGTGGCGCTGGGAGAGTGAGGGTGGATAGCTCCCCCCCCCCCCCCCCCCCCAGCAGCCGTCCCCGGCTGAGCCTGAAGCAGCCACAACAGGGCTGACTGAGATCAGCATTGGCGCAGTTTCGCTTCCATATTCTGGAGGAGGAGGGGGTTGAGGAGGAAGTCCTGAGCGCCTGGTCACGCTCTTCCTGGTAAGGGCCCTTCCTGAAGGGGCAGTTCGGGATTACCCAAAAAAAAGAGGCAGGTAAGGCTCCAACCCTCTGCCACCTGGCGCGTTCGGGCGCCTGGCAACACCTGCCAAGCGTGGCCGCCTTGGGACCCACAGTGGCAGTTCTGCTCTGTCCTGGAGGGACACCTTGAGTGCATGCAGTGAGATCGGTTGGGGGTCAGGCATGGAGGACCCAGGAAGCCAGGAAAGCACGGGCCTCCTTGTGCCTGCTCACTCCTCTGTGGTGCCCACTTTCACGACGTTTGCACCACGACGAAACCCACGTGAAAGCGGGCACCACAGAGGAGTGAGCACGCACCGGTGAGCCCTCGCTTGCGTTTCGTACTGGGGAGTCTGCCCCCGGAGAGATGGCTGCGGAGGGGATGCCTGGCTCACGACCGAGGGGCGGCGAGAGCAAGGGTCCCACGGTGGACACGCAGGACAGCTCACCGCTCCCAGGAAGCGCCGGCAACTCCCCAGCCCCAGCCGAGGAACCACCAAAAAAGAGACCTTCAGCAGCCAGCCCTGCCAGCCCTTGCCCCAAATCAGGAGAAGCCTTCATTGTGATCCAGTCAGCTATCAGGCCAATCGGAATCCCTGTGGCAGTCACCTACTCGGGGCTCAATTTGAGGATTGAGAGGGTAGGGGTGGAGTCTAACTGGTCATTCTGGAGAGACACCTCTGTGTGGGCATGGCCTGCTCCTCAGAATTCCGTGAAGTCTGGTACTTCCTTCTTGGAAGCAGGAGACACTCACTCACTCACTCACTCGGAGGCTCTCTACTGACAAGGGGACTTCCTGGGAGACATCCCTGAGGAGAAGCCACACGGAGCTACCCCAGTGCCCTGAGTCGGGCGAGCCACATGGATGCAACCAGACCTCTGACGCCCGAGGAGCCACGTGGAGACCCCTGCCAGCGCTGATATCCTCACGCCACTGGGTCCAAAGACTTGTTACCCACTGGCTTGCGACCGTCCTGCATTTGGCTTCATTGCATGTGTTTCGTGAGGACTTTATAGTTTGGTATCTGTCATATGGGCTAATATCAGACTTACCGCCTTGGACTGGACTGGGTTGGGATGTTTTCTTAAATTTCAGTTGCTCTTGCACATAAAACTCTTTCTTATACACCTAACAGTTTTTACAATTTGTTTCTCTATTGGTATTGGGCATATGGGCTAATATTGGAGTTATGACCTTGGACTGAACTGCTTTCTTAATGTACAGTTGCGCATGTACATACAACAACCTCTTATACACATATGAGCGTGTTTATGAATTGGTTTCTCTAGTCTCTCCGGAATAACACAATCCTCACGCACGAAGGATTAAGTGATGAGCCAAGGTCAGCAAGGAAGGAAAGCCAACAGAAGCCCACACTCTGGCTGCACGTCAGTGGGACTCAGGGCGCCCCATGCATTGCAGAGTGAAAGTGCACACCCTTGGCTACTCACGGCTGGGACCTTCTGGAAGCAGATCGCCAGGCCTTTCTTCCTGGTGCTCCTGGTGGGTTCAGATGGACAACAGACACTGGCTACTGGCTGGGAGAGGTGTCACTGCGGTCCAGGGCCTGCATCCTTACTGTTTACCGATCCTGACTATTGAACAGGTTGGACAAACAGTGATTTTCACTTCTAATTGTACAGGTCAAGGAATTTTGAAGACAGAGGACCGTGAGCCATATCCAGGTGACCCAACTGCTGCTGCTTCACCCCATGTCAGTGTCCTTTTAAGAGGCTAGACTCCCCCACTGCCACCATCTTACCCACTAAGACCTTCCCTCAACCACCTTTACTCTAGCCGTCACACCCTGATGCACTTGTTCCTCCACTTAACTGGTGTTTATTAAAAGATGATGAGCTGAGCTGAACTTCACTTGAACTACAGACCTTGAAAGGAGATCCCCCCCACCCCCCATCCTCATGGGGTTCACCATCCTGGGCCCGCAACTTCTTCCCCACCTCCACAGGACTGGGTTGAAAAGAATGGCCTCTGCTGATGCCATCTCAACAGGACAATAATGACCCTTTGAAATGACCCTCGCAGGTGTCATTTCAAAAAATCACTGTCGGGCTGAGCCCCGCTGGCGTAAGTGGGTGAGTGCGGGACTGTGGCCCATGGCTTGGCGGTTCAGATCCAGCGGCGGCTCTCAGGAGCAGCACTGGGTAGCACCCACTGCCACCAGAGGGCAGTGATGCCCACAAAAACCAAAAAATAAAATAAAATAAATCACTGTCAAACTGTATTAAGGTGAGCTGTGAATGCAGTGGCTGGTGCCCTATGGAGAAAGTTCTATCCAAAGACAAAGAAGGACTAAGGTTGTGTGAGGACAGACAGGGACCGAGGGGATGCATCTTCAGAGCACTGGAACACCAGGGGCTGCTAGGACGGAGGCGTGGAAAGGATGGTGTCCCTCAGAGCCTGATGAAGTGTCAGCCTGGGTGGACTAGAGAAACAAATTCATAGACACTCATAGGTATGTAAGCAAGAACTGTATATCAGAGAACAATTACACATGAAGAAGACAGCGCAGCCCAGTCCAGATCAAATCCATACGCCTGATAGCATCCCCTAGGTCTGACTGTAGTCCATAAAGTGTTCTTCAGACTCCTGCAGCCATGCAATGACACTGACTGCAGGAAGACCCCAGGCCAGTGGGTGGAAAGTCTCGTGGATCCAGTGGTGGTGGAAGCATCTCAGGACTGGCGGGGGTCTCCGCGCGGCTCCTCCGGCGCCAGGGCTCTGGCTGCCATCAGCGTGGCTCCATGTGCCTTGTCAGCAGGAATTTCTCGCTGGCGGACGAAGCAAAAGGAGTGTGTGTGTGTGTGTGTGTGTGTGTGTCCAACCTCCAGGGAGGAAGATGGGAGTTCCCAGAAAACGCAGAAGGCCACGCCCACAGAGGTGTCATTGGCTCTGACCTGATTGACAGGCTAGACTCCACCCTTTCACAAGTTGACAGGAGATGATGTAACTGCCACAGAAAAGAGCTGACCCTGCCAAAATTTTGATCCAGCCCTCTTGTCCTCCATGTCTGTCAGGTCACATGACCGGCACAGCGCACCCCTCCCCTCCTTTGTTCCTGAAAGTGATAGCAGTTCTTAACACCACTGTTGTTTACGCTGTTAAATATTACCGTATTTTTGCTTTAATATTTTAGTATATTGGTACTATTTGGTTCAGAATCCTTTTTTTGTTTTTTTCTTGTTTTCCACTCTAAAAACTAGGTCTTATGGTCAGAAAAGTACAGTATGTGTATATATATATGTATTTAGTTGCTTTTTTTTCTTAAGTTGAATGGGATACTGATAACGTCTTTTGAGGACTCAATTTCTTTCTTTTTTGTGTGTGTGTGGCATCACTGCCATGGTGGGAGTAGGAAGCCCAGCCTTGCTTCTGGAGAGCTGCTGCTGGATTTGAACCATCAATCCTGTGGCCCACAGCCCCGCACACAACCACTGCGCCACCAGGGCTCAGCCTGAGGACTCAATTTCTAATCCAAGTCATGCTCCCGGATATGCAGGATTCAAGGGTCCTCTGCAGCACCTTTATGGAGAGGGACATCGAGTCTGGTGAAGTGCAGCGGGCGGCGCCTGGGCAATTTGGCAGTGTCCAGCCCCTCATGGCTTGCAGCCCCTGATGCCCTTGATCCCTGTGACCCTCAGGGGGAGGGGGAGATCTCCCTCCATCGTGCAAAACTCATTCCTATCCCCCGACCCCTCACCTGGTTACTCATGCACTGTGGTTTGGGGCCACCGAGGCGACTTTATTTCACTAAACATTTCATGGCTTTTTGCTTCTTCGTCTTGTTCTCAGGATAATTTTTGGAGAAACAGAAAGGGAGAAAATGCTCTTACTCCCGTTCCTGTCTCTAGAGATTGACCCATCTTGGGCTAAGGACAGCATGCCCCAAACAACAGAGGGAAACCTCAGTCCAGGAGCACCCGTCCCCCTGACCCAGCCTGGGCTCCTAGTTGGACACAGTCCCCACCCCTCCCTCTCGCCCCAGCCCCCCATGCAGCTGTGCTTGTGTGCGCGTTGGCGTGGTCATCACTGCCTGTGTCCTGCTCAGCTCGGCGTCCCATGTGCAGGAGATGGGGTCGCTCTTTGGCACGTATGCGGCTCTCACTTCCACCAGCCAGGATGGCACCGGTGTGAACCAGTCCTCCCTCTGGCTCCTTTACCTCGCCGGCCTGCTTCCTGCGGGCACTTGAGCGGGCGATCTCTGCTGAGCCTGGGCACCGGCAGACTGTGCCCCTCCAGGAACGGGTTCGGGGCAACTTTTCCCAGCCTGGGCTGAGGGATGGCAGGGCAGCCGTGGCGGAGGGTCACAGGCGGCCGGGGACATACCGGAACCAGACCCTGCGGTGGCCACGGAAGGAGAACCCAGCTTTCCCAATTTGGAGATCATTCATCCTTCCCTGATTCCGCAGGGAATCAACCTTGGAGACTGCAGGGAAGTTCTCTGTCCTGGGTCACGTCACGACGAGACCCAATCGGATCTCTGCTACAGATCTGTCTTTGTGGCAGCAAAAGGCCCGTTTCCTTCCGCAGAGCAGCCAGGGGGGTTCAAACCGCCAACCTTTGGTTTGCAACTGAGCACTTCGATTAGGACGGCTCCTGGCACCAGTTCCCTTCGTAATGCCCTGTCTGGAGTTTGGGGAAACACACACAGCTGTATGATCCCCCACCCCCACCCCCACCAAGCAAGAGGGCAGTTTCAATAATTCCTCCCCAGCCCCCTTTCCCCCCTCACTTTCGCCCCTGACCCAGGCAATGAGGATCTGCCACTTGTCTGGGATTTTTCTTTTTTTTTGAGGGGGGAGCATCACTGCTCTCCGGTGGTGGGAGTAGGAGGCGCAGCCATGCTGCTGGATTTGAACCTCCGTCCCAGTGGGCCGCAGTCCCGCGCACAACCACTACGCCACCGGGGCTCAGCCCTGTCCGGGATTTTTAATTGTGTGCCTTTTGCAGAACGGCATCAAAATGGAATCATTTCGCCGGTCAGTCTGGCAGCAGCTGTCCGAAAAACTTCATTGCCTTTCCATTGTACAGCCGTGTTTCGAGAGCTGGAGGTGCCACAGCCTGGCTACTTGCTCCCCCTCGGGAGGGCAGTTCTGTCTCCAGGTTCGGGTGGCGATGGCGAGAGCTACCGACAACATCCGTGTCCTGGTTTTTGTGTGAACGTATGCTGAACTCGTCTTTGTGATTGAGTCTAAGGGGGACCCGCGGGTTGGGTGACCGCTTTGTGTGACTTCTGAAGAAGCTGCTGTCCGAAGGGGCCGCATCATCGGGTGCTCCTCCACCAGCAGAGTCGGAGCGTTCCCGTGGCTCCCCGTCCTCACCAGCACTGGAGGGGATCAGTCTTTGCAGTCAGTCACCCCGGCGGGGTGGACCCTCCTCACAGACCAATCAACGGCAGCGCTACGCGGAGAACAAGGTCGGACTCATGGAGGAGTTGCCTGTACCTGGACCTGCCGGCGATGCTCACGGAAGCAGAAGTCATATCGCACCGGTCCGGTCCGCTGCCAAAGACCGATTTCCAGTGTGAAAGGGCAAAGAGGACCCTTTGAGGGCGCCGGCGTGCCTGCTCCAGGCCATGGTCTTTTCGGTTCCATCAAGGCCTGTGTCAACTGGGGGAGGAGGAACGCAGAACGGAGGCATCTGCGGCGTCTGCTGGCCCTGACGGCTGAACGTGCCCGGGCTGCCCCGGGCTGCCGCAAGAACCAGCCGCTCTGCCTTGGAAAGGAGCAGCCAGAATGCTCCTTAGGAGTGAGGGTGGTGGGAAGGGAACCTCGCGTGGTAACGGGGCAGATCGGTCGGCAAAAGAGAGGAAGCCTATCAAAGACAGGCCTTGACCTTGAGGTTTGGACAATGGGCTCACACGTCACGCTTGCGGACCTGGTGCAGGGCTGGGCAGTGAGTCATTCTGGGGCCCACAGGGTCACTGTGAGTCAAAACCAAGTGGACAGCACGGAACAACACGTGAGGATGCCGTGGTGACTCCTGCATCGCCCTAAGGTCTGGTGGCGAGAGAGACAGGACTTCCTCATCCCGTCAATAGTCACATTCTGTGAAACTCACGGGGGCAGTTCTGTCCTGTCCTGTCGGGTCGCTGTGGCAGTTACATGCTCTGGTGTCCACTTGAGACTTGAAAGGATTAAGAGTGAAGGGGTGGAGGCTCCTCTGTCAATCGGGTCATAGCCCATGAGGCCTCTGTGGGCGTGGCCTCCCCAAGGACTCTGGGAACGCCTGTCTTTTCCTCCTTGGAGGCAGAAGACACTTCTCACACCCTGAGGGGACGTTTTACTGACGAGACACATGGCGCTGTGCTCTGGGAGCTGGAGAAGCCACAAGGACCTACCCTGATTCAGCCAGGACCCTGCCAGCACTGATGCTTTTAACGCCACTGGGTCCACAAGACGTCCCACCCTCTGGCCTGTGACGTTCGGGCATTCAGCATCATTGCGAGTGTTTTGTGAGTCTGAAGAGGACCTGACAGATTGGCGTGGGACATGTGGGCGAACATCAGACTTCCGGACATGATTTGGCCTGAGCTGTTTTCTCAATGTCCCACTGCTCTTGTCTGTAAAGTGCTTCCTTAGACACACACGAATCTCCCTGGCTTTGTTTCTCTGCTCTGGCCAGACTGACACCGCAGCTATGAGGAGCAGTGCCTTGCTGGCAGAGCTCGGTTGCGTCGGAAAGGATTCCCGATGTTCAGCACCTTTCACAGACATTCCAAGCTTCCTTCTAGCATCTTCTAGTGTCAGGTTTCACATACAGAGCTCTGCCCCATCCTGAGGGAGTTCTGTTTTAAGATGCAAAGCAGAGGCTGAGATTTTGTGATTATTATCTTCACGCACATGGACATCATAGCCAATCCCTCTGGCACCAATGGTTGGAAATTTGTTGCTCTGACGAACATTACGGTTCTTCGTCCCATTGAGTTGAGGGGCTAGAGGTCAGCAGGGCGGTGTGCTGGCCTCCCCTTGTCATGGGGGTCAGCACATGGCACAGATGTCCCTCACACGCCAACAGCCAGGGCCTGCCGCAGCTCTTGGCTGGCCCGAGCATGTGTTTCAGGTTTGCTTGGCCTCCTGTCTCTCTCTTCCTGAAAGCCTCTGCATGAAAAAAAAAAACATGAAAGGGCAGGGGGTGCCCCCCCGGCCTGGCGGCGTCCCTTTGAAAATAAACATGTGCAGAAACTGAAAGGCAGCGGCCGCCCCTGGGGACTACTCGGGGAGGACGGTTCAGCCCCTGGTGTGCGTCCGCCACGCGGCAGGTCAGACACCACAGAGCCAAACAGGATCCCGGCGGCTTCAGCCTCTGGCCTGGGAGACTCGGGGGCCAGGAGAGGCCCCCTGGTGGACAGCGTCTGCTCACTGGCCGGCTGGAGGGTGCTGGGACGGAGCGGCCCTGCCCAGTTGACACAGCCCCCTCTGCTCCCGAGGTCCGGATGACTGACCTCACACAACTCGGAGGTGGGCAGCTTAGGGACCCGTTCTGCGGACAGTAAGAAAGGATGTGAGAACAGAGGTGACGTACAGCTTGGAGAGTCGTCTTGGCTTGACTCAGGCGGGCCTCCTCGCCTCCCATCGACGTCATCAGGGTACAATTTGAAGAGCAGGCTGATTAGTTATGCACTGTGATGGTGGTGCCATCATGTCCAAAGGCGATAGGTAGGTCTGCTGTGACAACATGGCCAGCGAGCACAGGACATCAATGGGAGGACGGAGAGAGAAATGGCTCGGCGAGCCCAACCCTTTCCCTCTCACTCTTGGATCTTCAGACCAGCCAGCTTCCTTGTTTGTTCTGTGCCTCCATCTCCAAGCGACACTACCCGTGGGACACCTGATCGGTGGACTGTGTTGCTGTGAGTGGAGGGTCCTTTGAGCCCAGCTTCGCCACGCTCTTGGAACATACATCTCTTGAGCTGGGGACTGTTGGACTCTGTCTGTCTGACTGTTGGTGACCTGCTTTGCTGTTTGCTGCTTGTGGCCGGATAGCCTGACTTGCTCTACAGAGGACTCCTCGCAGCCCTCAAGATTCCAAGCACTACCAGTCTACTCGCTGTCTCACACAAGGGAGTTGCACCGAGCCATTTGTACTGCTTGATAGATGAGTCAACTGTTTATTTCTTATCTTTATATATCCTTCTATCTATCTAATAAATAAAGAGGATGACTAGTGTCCGGGTTTTGTTTCTCTAGAGAACTCCAACATATGCACTTACCCCCACCATTCAGTTCTACAACATTTCTGTCACCCTAAAATTTTCTCTGCATCCCTTGGTAGGTATGACCGGCTCCCGCTGTTCTGCTGTTTCCACCACTTTGTCTTTTTCTAGAAACAGCCTGTACCGGGAATCCTACAGAATGTAGGCAGAGAGGGACTTCCTATCAGAATTAAACCCAGAAGCCGAGGGCCGGGGACCCTGTCCTCCTCCCCTCCGTTTCTGCCATTAAAAGGAGGCTGTCGATTCTTCCTCCTCTTGGGATCGGAAACCCCCACGCCCAACAGTGGCTGGGTGGCCCCGTGTGTGTCAGAGGACCCCTGCCCCGCTAGGCTTTGACTGGCTGGCGGAGAGGGAGGTCACAGGGATTCCCTGTGGGCGGAAGCCCAGCCCCAAGGGGAAAGTAGAGGGCCAGGCTCCATCAAACCCGGGACAGCTCATCTGACGGACAGCAGCCAGGAAGTGGTGGCCTTGAGGGGTCAGGGACTGGCAGGGGCTGCACGAGGATGTCCTGGGGGTTATGACCTGACAGAGCCAGCCTAGGACTTGGTGGCTGCAACTTGGGCCTAAACTAGGAGAGAGAGGGGCTGGCGCAGGGTGGGGCCGGAGGGCGTTTCGCAGCCTGACACAGGGTTGCTGTGCCTGGCCACCGTCGCGGAGCTGGCCCTTCCGTGTGCACGTCTCCGTGCGTCGGTGGTTATGATCGATCGCGAGTGTGGGAGAGTCTCGTACGGGGTCTGCACTCTTCCTATCGGACGGACTTGGACTCACAGTGGCGGGGAGGGGGGCGGGTTGAAGGAGCTTGGAGCACCACCACCGCCCGGAGGTTTCCAAGAGCTGGTTGTGCGGAAGCCAGGCTTTTCCTCAGAGGCAGGCTTGGATGGGCTCGAACCTCCACCTTTGGGGTGATCAGCTGAGAGCCCATATACGGTTTGCGCCCCCCCCCCCCCCTGCCGAGGACTCCCTGGCAGGTTGTCGTCAAGTACCACCTCGTGGGATCCGACTGATGGAGAAACATGCAGGGCGGAGACGCCACCTGACACCCGCCCCACCCCGTGCCCCACTGTCCTCACAGTGGCTCTGTCTGAGACCACCGCCACAGCCACTGCGTCAGTCTGTCATGTTCCAGGTCTCCCCCTTCTGAGGACCCCTCTCCTTTTACCAAGCACGCTGCCCTTCTCCCAGGACCGGCCTCCCGACGGCATGGTCCAAATGCGTGAGACCAAGTCTCACCGGCGCGCCCCGGCGGCCAAGGAAGCTCCCGGAGCTTTGCTCCGTCCCCATCCTCATGGCCCACGCCGCTGTGAGGTGGCGGCTCTACCTCGGGCCTTCCGTGGGGTACCTGCCTGCCACCCGGAGGGGCTCGTGTCCCGGCACGGCGTCGGTGTGCGGCTGCTCTTCCTAAGGCTGGCGGTGGTGACGCCTCAGAAGGAGCATCCCTTTCCCTTCTCCCTAGGCTGTCTCGGTCTGGAAGCTGCCCACCACGGCGGGATTTGAGAGCCCACCACGGTGGTGGGAGAGCTTGCAGCACCACTGTGACGGCCGGCCGACCACAGGATGGCACGCTGATAAGACAGTCATGGCTCGGGTCCCTGGGTTTTTATGGTTTTTACTACCATGGCCTAACAGAGGCACGTGGTCCATGCGAAGGGTGGTAAATGCTGCGTGTGAAGGGACAGGGGACAAAGATCTTGCAACTGCACACGCCTGGCACAAGGAGCTCTGGTGGCAGCGTGGTTCCAAGTCAGGCTTCAAACTCCAAGATGAGCAGTTTGAAACCACCGGCCACCCTGTGGAAAAAAGACGGCGCTTCCTACTCCCGTAGGGCTACAGCCTCAGTGCCCCTGTCCTACTGGGTAAGTTGGAATGGACTCAGGAGCAGTGAGTTTGGAGGCTATGCAACCTCTGCTGCAACTCGGTGACTGGGGTGTCCAAGTAGCCTGGGGGCCATAAAGGAATGGGCACGGGTGTGTTCCAATAAGACTTTATTGGCACTAACCGGTGGTGGGGCCGATTTCCTGAGTCCGGGTCCAGTGTTAGACAGGCCGGTCAGATCCTGGCTGCATTGCTTCCCTGGTGCTGCTTTTCACCTGAGGTGGATCACGCCCTGGTGGACAGGAGGGCAAGTGAACTCAGGCGGGAGTGAGCCCCGAGGGAGAAAAGAGCAGGAGGCTGTCTCTGAAGGGTCATGGATGTGAGGCAGGTTGTTTATTTCTGCCCTTAGTCTGAAAGGTCGTTGGGCCTGCTACCATCGGCAGGCACCCCAGGAAGATGGGACCCAGGCCTGGCCGCAGATCCTGGTCTGTACCTCCCCAGAGGCCGGTGAAGGGGGAACAGGGAGGAGGGTGGGAGACTCAAAAAAAATGAGTTTCCACTGGGCTGGCTCTCTCCCTCACTGGGCCTCAAAACTCCTGCCTGGGTCTGCTTTTCTGAGCAGGCGACGCAGCCGACTGGCAAGGATGTGCTCATAAACCCTCGGCCTCGGCTCAACCTGTTCCCTCAGTGGCTGTACCTTCCCTTGTGCTGGGTTAGAAGCCCCGAGGGCTTCTAGGCAGCCTGCCCTGCTTGCCTCGGCGGCCAGCCCAGGGCAGGGGCTGAGATGACCCAGTATCAATCACCGGGCTCCAAGGCCTTCAGAGGTCAAGGTCCGGGCAACTAGTGATGGGCCGTTCTTGCCTCTTCCAGCCCCTTGGGGCTGGGACTTCCAGGAGTCCATCGACATGCTTGGTGCAAACGCTGCACACACTCGGCTGGTGTTGCGGAGGGTGGAGGTTTGAGGCACCTCGGAAGAAAGACCTGGCGAGCTACATCCGAAGAACAGGCCCCTGACACCCCCGAGGCCCCGTGCGCTGTGACACACGGCGGGGGGGGGGGCTGTGAGGGCGGCTGGCGGCAGGCATGGTTGGCGGACAGGCGCGATCGCCGTCGCGGTACACGAGGCCAGCTAACACCGGTGTGATCGAGCCTATGCCAGGGCCTGTCCCGAGCGCCCTGTGTGCACGGACGAATGTCACCCGCACGGCAGCCGCGGCGGGAAGGGCCGCTCGCCCTTTTGCACGTGAGCAAACTCCTCCCAGGGAGGTCGGGCTACTTGCCTGGGCTCACGAGGCTCTGGGGGCTGCCGTCCTCGACCCCTGGCTGCTCAGAGCTCCACCATCGGCTCGCGCTCGTCTCGGCGGCTCCCCTCACAGAGTCCGAGAGCAATATCGGGGGGCTGGACCAAGTCCAAGCCCTCCAACGTTGCCCTCGGGGCCCCACGCGCACCCCTCGGCTTCGGGCTCGACCTGGGCTGGCTCCCCAGGGAACATCCCTTTCCCAGCAGCCCCCGCGGCCACCCCCCCCCCCCGGGCTGCCTTTCATTGGACAACTTTGGGCCAGGTGCTCACCCTTGAGCCAATTGGCGTCGCCGGGAGGCGGGCCCGGCCCCGATTGGTCAGGCCCAGGTCACATGGCTGCTGCGCTCCGGCAGGGTACCAGCTCCATTGAAGGCCCGAGGTTGAGAGAGGAGAGACCCCTAGTGGCGTCAGCGGGAATGTACCGGATGTCACTTGCAAGAGTCTGGAGGGAAATAGGCGTTGGTCACCCGAGCCTGCCAGGGAGGGAAGTTGAACTTGACTTCACGCGGCCTGCAATCCCTCCTTAGTCCTGATCCTGGGCCTCAGAGCTGGACACCAGCTTTCTCTGCCGATGCTCCGTCGGCTTTCCTAAGATTGCCTTCACAATCTAAGGGGGGAGTGGGGGGGGGGGCATGTGGGGTTCTTGCCAACCCCTGGCTTACTTGACCTCTGTCACAGTTTCCTACTTTGTCAAGCGGGAAAACAAGCATGTTGCTGCCTTCGCTACCATCCCGGGAGCCTCCCAAACTCGCTCTCCTGCAAGCCCAAACGGCAGCGGACAGCCTTCTCAGGCGCCAGGCTCTCCAGGATCAAGCGAGAGGCATGGTCGCTCAGCACGCAGAGGGCACTCAACACCCGCCTGGGCCTGGATGGAGGAACCCAGGTGGTTAGGGTTTCGTGCGGTAGCAGGCAGGGTGGGAACACCACCCGGCGATCTTGTAAAGACTGCAGCCTCTGGGTCCAGCCTGCGCCCCCCACCGGGCCTGAATGGCCGTCAACCCCAACCACCAAGCTCAATTGTCAGGTCTGCTGGTCCTCAGGGTAGAACCCAGGGAAGACGGGTGGGGGAACGGAAAGGAGAGAGCCAGGGAGCGAAGGGCCCAACACCCAGGGCAGCGGCAAGCAGAGAAAGCAGGCCAGCTGACCAGGAATGCTTTGTTTTGCTTCCCAGTTAGGTAAACAAGGCCCCTGCAGATCTGGATTTTGTCAAGATGAACTTTCCTCCTGAGTTTACTTAGCCGGGTGACCAAAAGTTGGAACGTGTTAAAGAGGAAGAGGTGGGGTGGAGAGTCAGACAAAACAAAGCACATCTGTCTCTGGGCCTGTCATCGGCCGGAGGCCGCGCCACTGTGGTAGGTGGCTGGCTCACCCGGCCCCGGGTTCAAGCGGAGGGAAGAGGGACTGGCAAAGAGAAAGCAGCCTCCGAGGAGAGTGAGCAGTGACTCGCTGGAGGAGTTGAGGCCGGAGGCTGCGAGTCCTGATTGAGGCCTGTCCACACGTTAAAACGAGTCCGGACCAGGTTACCAGCCAGTCCCAGCTGTCCCCGGTCAGCGTCCCAAACCGAGGGGTCAGGCGTGCACTGGTGGCTACACGACCTAGACAAGGCTGGCTCCCCAGCGCCTTGCTCCCCCCGTACGGAGACAGAGCACCGGGGCACCCCCGTGGTGCAGAGTAGAACTGCAAGCCAACAGACTGCCAAGGCCACGATCTAGACCTCGCTTTCCAGGCGCCTCTCGAGTGTGCTCCGGGCACCAACCAATCTCTCGGTTAATTGTCGTGTGTGTGTGTGTGTGTGTGTGTGTGTAGTGGCACCGAGAGACCCCTCAACCTGTGCAGGGTATTAATAACCACCTCCAAGAGGAGAGGGTTTGCCTGACACCCAGTTGGTGCTTAATACCGGCTGCTACTATACTGGGAGGGCAGCCGCCCGCTGTGTGCAAGGGGCGGACCCTCCAGGAGACCATGTAAACACAGTCGGTGACATCAGGAACATCCTCCTGCATAGCCAGACTCACACACGAACAACGGCACTCAGGTACGTTGGGTCACAGAGCAACTCGGGGACAGAGGGCTGCCCCCGTTTCCAAGACTGTACATCCACATGGGGACCAACTGCCTCACCACTCTCCTGCAAAGGGGCCCGATTTGAACTGCCAACCTTTTGATTAACAACAGCCAGTTACTTCACTACCACGACACACCTACCTTGAAAGTACCGTCATCAAGTTGATGCCAAGCGAAGGGATCCAGGACAGGGGAGTGCTGCTTTGTGGGTTTCTGAGGCTGCGCATCTTTATGGGGGGTGGTGGGGGCTTTGACCGGCCGACCTTATGGTTAGCCCAATCGGTTGGCCACTAAAGGTCCTTCCTTACCTATGTCCCACAGCTGGGTCTGGAAGGCCTCACCCTGCCTCTTGAGTTTACCGCCCCATGATGTTATGCGACCAAGTCATGCTCTTTTGAGTTTTTTAAAGTTTTATTTTTCTGAAATGGAACCATTGTACATTGTACAAACCATATCTACTGATGGAATAAATAAGTTGAAAAATGATACTGCTGTACAACACACCAAAAAGAAAAACAAAAGTTGTTAAGGGGGGAGGGGGGGTTTGGGGGAATTCCGTTAACTGTGGGGAGGGGAGAAAAAAAAAAAAGGTCTATACCTCTACCAGGACCTTAGCGATAACGAACATTCCAAACCATTCCACCGTGTGATCGTGGGAGGTGTCACCCCCGCTAAGAGTCGGTCGATTCCCTTCCGGTTGTGGATGTGAAGTGCCAGCACTTAGTGGAATGTGTAGCCGCAGCTTGCCCGACTTCGGCGGGGGAAGGGGTTAGCCCCGGGAGCCCTTGGCGGCCACGGGGGCCTGGTTTCCGAGGGAGGCAGGCAGGCAGGTGTGGGCTGCAGCACCCCTGCCCCAGGTTCGGCCGATGAGCGCACTTTGATTCTGCAGCGGGGAGGCGGGCAAAGGGTGCAGGGCGGAGCAGGGGACGTTTGGCTCCAAGGACAGAACCAAGGACGGAAGTATGCGTGGATTTTTGCAGTCTGATCACTGGTCATTCCTCGTGGAAGGCCTTCTTGGCCAGCAGCACATGTGGGTGGCTGGCACTCTGCTGGCTTGGCTGTGGTGGGTGCCGGGGGCCCTGACCACACGCCCAGTCCTACCTTCAGGCACTTCAGAGAAAAACAAAGGACAGCCTTGGCTTCATCGTGTCCACTCCCCGGCCTGTCTGCAGCCAGGGGCCGGGTGCGGGGCCCGCCTCGCTGACCTTCTGTTCCTGGGGATAGCTTTTGAGTCTGCATCGGCACTCCAAGGTTGCCCATTCTGGTTTCCCAACAAGAAAAGTAAATCAAGCTCCAATGCCGCTTTCGGGGGGGGGGGGGGGGGGGGGGGGGGGGGGGGGGGGGGGGGGGGGGGGGAGGGGCAAGGAGGGAAAAATGGAGTTTGCAGCAAAGAAAAAAAGTTAATTGTAATTATACAAGATCTAGAGGTAAAGCCACCACGAGACACGTCGTCTGGGTCCCTTTTGTCTCCAAGACGCAGAACACAATTCTCAAATGAGCTGACCGCCTAAGGGGCAAGATCCAAGAAGCACAAGGCCTTCCCTTTTCTCTTTTCTTTAGATTTAAGACAGAAATATTTCGGCATTGCGAACTTCGACATCTATGATTTTCAAAGTTTGTTTCCTTTTCCCTTCTCTTATTTCAGGAGCTATTTTGCATGAGGTATTTGAAATTCAGGAACATTTTGATTCTTTTTGAAGTGCAGGAAATAGATTGGCTCCCTTGAAACAGAACCAAAAAAAAAAAAAAATTTTTTTTTTTTAAATAAATAAGAGCCTCACCGACAGAAACTGTTAGAAAACGGATTCTGGCAGACACTTCCTAGTGGTGATCAGGAGAAAAGATCCACACGGCAAAGGTGGTACCTGAATAATGCACCAATTAGCCAAACAGAACAAAACAAAAACCACCCCCCTCCCCCCAGAAAAAAACAACAAAACCCATGCCCTCCCGTCCCCCCACCCCCGTTAACACACAACTCAAAGGGAGTTAGAACTCCAGTGCAGTACAGAATGCTTAGGAAAAGGTTTAAGGTCTGAGGAGTCCGGCAATTAATTAAGAGCAAACCTGGCCTCAGAACCAAGGTTCCTTCAAGGGGCAGCGAAAGGAAGCGCTCCCCAGGCAGGTGGGGAATGGGGGAAGGGGTAGGGAGGGCTGGGGGAGTGCAAATCTTTCTGAGATTGCTCGGTGCCCTGTTGGTGGCCTTCAAGGCCCGTCCACCTAGGTCCGCTCCCCCTCCCCCGTTGGGGGTGCCCGACGGCAGTGCCAGGGCCGTCCCCTCTGAGTGTTGAGAAAGTGGAGCAGACCAGCTGGTACTGGCCGCAGGGAAGGCCTGGCGAGGGGAGGCAGTGGGTTACGTTGGATTTGAAACCCAAGCAACGTCCCAGGAGAAAGTTCAGCACCAGGGAGGCCCGCACTCTGTCCCCAGCTTGGGGGGGAGAAGGGGGGGACGGTGTCACAGAAAGGAGACGCTTTTGCAGCCAGTCAGTAAAGACAGTTCCTCTTCGGAGGTTTGGGAGGAAGCAGTGATGGTGGGGTCGGGGGTATAGGGTGCAAGTGCCAGCAAAGTCTAGGTTATCTGTCCGTCAGTCTGGCCACGGAGATCCCAGCCTCGGCTGCCCCCAGCAAGGGAGTGCAGCTCTGGGGTGCCCAGCCTGCACCCAGGCGGCAGCCCTTGGGGACCGCACCCTGACACCTGTGCCTTTGAGGGTCAGGGAGGCTGCGGCTGGCCCACCTGGAGCTTGAAGCTCAGCAAAGGCCTGACACCCACAAACAAATGCTCCTTGCCGGCACCCTCCCTGTCCAATCCGAGCCGCCATGGGCGCAAGTCTGGGGCAGGGGTGGAGCCGGTGAGGGGCATCACCGCCACCGCCGCCACCGCCAGGGCACCAGGAGGGCACTTGGCAGAGGGAGATGCAAAAACAACCAGGACAGGCCAGAGGTCACCTCAAGGGCACAAGGCACAAAAAAAGAAAGCAGACGGAACTGGCTGGAAGAGTGAAAAAGCCCCCAGGAGAAGCAGGTTCCGGACGGGCGCCACGTCCACCAAATAGCTTATGTCGTTAAATAGAGGGGGCGGGCCGGGGCCGGGACACAGCAGCAACAGAAATGGAATCTTGGCTTCGGAGACAGTGTGCAGACAGACAGACGGACGGATGGAGGGCGGGCGGACGCTCCTGAGCGGCGGGCTTCCCCCTTCCCCGGGACGGCCACGTGGACGCCCGCGTGTCTTCCTTCACAGCAGAGGGTTCCTCAGTGTCCGGGGAGTGAGGCCGTTCGGGGACTTCTGGGATTTGCAACTCGGTAAACGTGAAGGTCTGGCAGTCCTGCTCGCGCCCGGCAGCCGCCCCAGGTGCGGTGTTCTAGAATGGCCCCGTGGGCGAGGGGCCCAGCGTCCCGGCCGTCGGGCGCCTACATCTCCTCGGTGTTTTGTTGCGATGCCTCCAGCTTCATCTTTTTTGAGGGTGGCGCTCCTTCCAAATCCTTCGGGGGAGAAGAAAGAGGAGCCCGGCTTTAGCGCCCGCCGTGCGCGCGAGGGAGCGTGCCCTACAATCGGTGTCCCTACAATCGGACTTCCAATTTGTGGTTATTTGTGCACAGTCTTGATAAGTAACAAATGGCGAACGCGCTGGGCTTCATGGGGTAGAGAGGCCGTACCCAAAGGCGCCTCGGAAGAAAGGCCTGGCGGTTCACTTCCCGAATACTGGCCACTGAAAACCCTACGGAGGAGAGTTCTACTCTGACATAACCTGGGGTGGCCATGGGCTGGGGTTCACGGGAAGGCGACTCTTTTAAAAAAACATGTTGAAAAAGAAAAAGAAAAAAAAAACAAAAAACAATGTTGAACACTGCTCCTGTCCCAGTTCCGGAGTCACGTCCTTACTCCAAGGTCCAGCCCCAGTGCCAGCCCTAGGCAGGTGCTAAAGGGTGAAGTCTATGTACCTGTGTTTTCCCCTGTGGCTGAGTCTATTCTCACTCACAGGGACCCTGCAAGACGGCGTCGAACAGCCCCATTGCGTTTCCTAGGCTACAACCTCTATGAAAGCAGACTTCTCGGTACACAGTGGGTGCTCAAGCAGTGCTTTCTCTGAACAGCCAACGTCTGTCTCAGCTGCTGAATACACAACCACTGCTGGTAGGCAAGTTTTTCAGAGGAAGAATTCCCCACCAAATTCACACGCCTCAAAACTTAAGTCTTCCCTCGGCCACATCCTCTGCACTTTTCCTCGCAAACCTGACCCTGACACCCAACACCGCATTCCGGATGGGACATTCTTCCCCAGCCCTTGCCACGGCTGTGGGCAGCACCCCCACCTGTCTGGGAGACAGGTGCAGAACCCCCTGCCCCTCTCTTCCCACCCCCACTCACATCAGACCTGCTGCCTTGTCCTATCCACTCCATCGGAACAGGCTTTTGGTTCTGTCTGGCTCCTCTGCCCCAAGCCACCTCGTTTCTCTGCTGCCCCCTCAGCTTCTCCGGCAACCATCCAGCACAGCCGAAGAGATCTTGGTGCAAATCATGCAGAAACCAGAAAACTCCCTGGTACTTTCCTAACCGCCAGCCCTGGTGGCACCGATTGTTATGCACATGCACACGCTAACCCAAAGGTTGGTGGCTCAAGCCCACCCAGGGGCTCCCAGAGGGCAGTTCCTGACAGTGGCTACACTGTGATGGTTACAGCACAGAGAACCCTCTGGGAGAGTTCTCTCCACACGAGATCGCAAGGAGCTGAGATTGGGCAGACGATAGCCAACCACACGTTCCCAATGATGCAGAACAAAACCCGATCTCCTTTCCCTGAGGGATCTTCATCTAGCCTCTGCCTACCCCACTCTATCCAGGCTGTCTTCCTGTTCTCTTTGCTGTCTGCTGTGGTCTAACCTGCGCCCCCACCCCCACCCCCACCCCCCGACACACACACCTTTATGTTCTTCCAGTTTGCACCCATCTCCCGGCCTTTGCCTGGAAAGGGCTCTGATCCGAACCCAGGTCCAAACTTGGCAGGTGTGCCCATAACTTTCGAATGGCCCTGGCTCCTGCCCAGATGGGGCTCAGTGCTCACCTGGCCCAACACGATGACCCAGAAGAGGCTCCGAGCAGGGGGAAGATGACCGGTCATACAATTCCAAAGGATGAGCCTCAGGAATTTGCCCGCCCCGGAGAAACCCGGCACCCCGGCATGACTCTGGACAAGACACGCAACGGGACGGCAGAACCCCTCTCGCCAGACCCCCGGCGCCCCACCAGCGTACCTGAGAGATTGTTGAGGCGTCTGTGGCGAGACCCGCGTCTCCGGATGGCTGCCTTTCCACTTTCTCTGAACTGCTCGTCGAGTTCTCCATGGAAGACTGCGAGTTCTGCTCGTCAGACGCGTCTGAGGGAGAGGAGAGAGGGGAGAGGTCGGGGACTGTTTCCCAGCACTAACGACACCAGGAAGGGGGGACTCTCAGGACTGCAACGGGTGAAGCTTTTTTTTCTGGTTGGCATATTTTTATTTGGAAATGTTTTTAAAACAAAGGAACGAAATTTTAGCGACACCGCATTATCACGAGTTTATTATAAAAGAGAGATGTGGAGATTATTACATGATGAGATTTCAGAACTTGGGTGGAATGGGCAGCTTCCACATGATGCCACTTCAATAGCGGTGTACTCTAGTCCACGTACTTCCCAAGAATGTCACCATCTCAAAATAATGGTCCTTATCATCAAGAACTACTTTGGTGCCTCCCTGTTCAGGGAGAAGAACTTTATCTCCAACTTTCACACTCACTGGTCTCATCTTTCCACCCTTTCCTTTCCAGCCGGACCCAACAGCTACTACTGTTGCTTACGGGACATTTCCTTGAGATTTTTCTGGAAGCATGACGCCTCCTTTGGTGGCAGTGTCAGCAGCGCTCCTATCCGCCGATACTCGGTCACAGAGGGGAAGGAACTTTCGAAATGCCTGTCCTGCCATGATGCGTGGGTGGCCGCAGCAAGGAGACACCCGCAATCCAATTCGGAAATACGTGACTGTGGGGAAAGCGTGATGCTTCTTATTGTTATTTTTAAACTGCTTCGACAGGGGTGGGGGAAATCCAAAAAACCTGCCGGTTCCACAATCTTTTACATAAAGAGTCTCCTGGGGGACACAAATGGTCCAGCTCTCGACCAGCGGCCAAAAGCTTCATGGTATGAAACGACCCGGAGAAGTCTTGTCAAGACAGGTGTGGCTACCAAGGCCCCGTGGGAAGGGTGTGCTTAAACCACCGTGGCACCAGGGGCGGGTGCCCTCTTCCACCCCGGGGAACCACCCATAGACCATGGTGTCTACACATTTTGCTTTTCCTGGGTTTTTTTATATATAAAAAGGGAGGTCACTGCTGTCTGTCCTTCTGTGGCGGACTTGTTCCGCTCCACAGTGTCTCCACCCTCCCTCCCGGGGGCAGTGCGTGTCGCCGGGCAGGGCGGATGGGGGTTGTTCTCTGCCGTGTGTCCCTGCCCGTTCGTCCAGGGACTGGGGGGCATCAGGCTGTGGCACCTGTGAACTGTTGCCTGCAGTCCACGCTGGGATCCGAGCCTCCAGCTCTCGACTCTTTAGGGAGTCACTGGGTGATACGGTAAGAGGGGGAGGGGGGGGCCTCAGAAAATTCATGGAAAACACCCACTGCCTTTTGATCCCGTCTGTCCGAGGACTTTTTGAGACCTCAACCCGTGCCTAACTTTTGGAGTTTGGAGAACCGCCACGCTGCTTTCCACGGCAGACAAGGACACACCCACACAGGCGTGTGACTCTGCTGCTTTCCACCCGACGTGGCCGTTCTAGTGGAGGAGTGGCGGTTTCAGCAGCCGTGCCCCGACATCTCTCACCCACCCCGCCGGGCACGAGGCCGCAGACCTCCAGTGCTGCTTGGCCACCGTGCCCTCTGGTGGCCTCCATGTGCCATGACAATAGTGGCCGCTTCTTGCTATTCGGAGAGCCTGCCTTCTCCTGGGGGAGCCATCGGCCCAAGAGTCCGAAGGGCGGGAGGGTCTGCTCTGTCACTGTGAGTTGGAACAACGCCTCCTCGTCTTGCCCTTGCCACAGGTGCCACTCCTGGAGGCGTTCTCCAGAATGTTCCCCCCATTCTTCCCCTCGGCTACCCTCAAGAGTTCTCTTCTCCCCCCACAGGGGGACATCGCAGTATGCCTCCCGGAGAAGATTCATCTGTAAAAAGTCTCTCGAGACAAGAGCGGGCAAGATGGCCGCCTAACATCGAACGGCGCCAGCCCCTACCAGGCCAATGCCTTTAGTGCAGGGTCCTGTGTCCATGAGGTGGACGTGAGACCCCCTCCCCCAACCAGTCAAGCCAGTCAAGTCAGAAAAGCCAGTCAAGGCCCCCCCCCCTTCCTCCTGCCCCCCGAGAAGGTGCCTTTGGAGGAAGGCTGGCGATCTACTTCTGAAAACCCAGCTCCTCCTTGAGACGCCCACAGCGCAGTCCACCCTGACACCCGGGATGCCAGGGGCCAGAGTTGAGTCCAGGGAAACTGGTCTAATATAGGGGGGAAGGAGCAGCCCCCTGAGTCGGAGGGGAGATGGGAAACGAGCCTCCTTCAAACACATCGACTTCTTTGCTTGGGGGTTATTTGAGGGTTTGGGGGGTGATTTTTTGTTTGTTTGTCTTTTGTTTTTGACATCACTGCTCTCTGGTGGTGGGAGTAGGAGGCCCAGCCTTTGCTCCTGTGGAGCCGCTGCTGGAATTGAACCTCCATCCCAGTGGGCCGCAGTCCCGCGCACAACCACTACGCCACCAGGGCTCAGCCTTGGGGGGGGGGGGTAGTTTTAACCTGCAAAGTTTTATTCTTATTTAATGACACAACTGCAGCAAATTAGATTCTATTTTCCTTGGGATCCTATTCTCCGTGGTCTCCATGTTTCGGAAGATTGGGGTTTCCAGAGCACTTGAGAATGCACACCTGACCACATCTAACTCCAAGCAGTGTCTACTGCTGTTGTCAGTCACAACTGACGGCAGACACGGAGCGAGCATCGTCGAAACCGTATCTGCGGTGTCTGCCTCTGGGACAGCAGTCATGGTGGCAACGCGTCTTCTGGAGGAATTCACAGAAGGAAGTGGCTTCCCCCCTGTCCTTTCAGTCTGAGGACGCTGCCACCTCTGACCGCTTTGAACAGGCTCCGTCCCTGTCAATCCTCCACGCTGACCCACTGACCCCGTGCGGTCTGTGCTGGAGAAACCCCAGCAGCCATTCTGGTGCGGGCAGGGCTCCAGCTGGGGGGGTCGGGCCATCTCGGCCTGCATCAAGAAGCTGCTGGCCCTCGGTCTTGCAGGGTGTGGAGAGGAGACATGCCAGGGCAGGGACCCCACCTCCCGACCCCCTCCCATGCCAGTAAAACCCGGGCCAAGCCGGGGTCCCCGAGGTGGGGGACGCCGTCGCGGGGTCCTGACGGCTGCACAGTGCTGTGAATGTGCAGGGGGGCAAGGCCGCTGAACGGCTCCTTTTCGACGAGATGAGTTTTAACTTATGTCAGTTTCACCTCCACTAAAATAAATGACGACAAAACCTCCCAAGGCTGACAATGCCATGACGCAGAAAGGCTGTGGTGTACGCGAAATGGCCTGAAACACACTGTGTTGGCCAATCACACACCCCCGCCTCCCGCCACCGTGGGGAGTCATCCTCTGACTCAGAGGCCCTGAAGGACGGAGTCAAGCTGCCCCAGAGAATCGGCCAAGCTGTCATGTGCATTAAAGCAGGCTGCCCCCTCGTGCTGCGGTACAACCCGCAAAGTCTGTCCTTGGACTCCACCGGTCTCCCTGGGGCAGCAAGACGAGGTTGTCCACCCTGGTCAAGACTTGCAGACTCGGAAACCCAGGGGCAGCTTGACCCACCCTCCAGGGTCGCTGAGCTGGCATCGACGAGGACAGGCTGGTGACTTCTCCAAGCGCTTAACCACTGGGCCACCGGGCTCCTCTGCAAGGGGGTGAGGGTGTCTCGAAGACAGTGCTCCCCAGGGGGGCATTTCTTTGATGCTTTTCTTATGCCTTTAGACCCCACACTGGACGTCACGGTCAACTTAATGGGCCACTTCTTTGCTTTAGCATAAAGCTGGCAGAAGGGGTGTCTGTCACACCTGTGGCTGAGGGCCCCCGAGCTCCTCTTCTGCCCCGCAGAAGGTGAGTCCGGGAGAGCAGAGAGCCTTAGGAGCCCCAAATGGGGGTCTACAGGTGGCTCGGAGAGGTGTGCAGACCCTCACCGGCCCGTGCCCGAGGGTCGCCAACTCACTGGGGAGCAGCCTGGCCCGCCTGCCCGCCCTCCAACAGCTGGATCTCACCCAGGAAAAACAACTCTCCCGGGGCCTAAATTTAGTCCCAGGCACTCGGCCCTGACGTCACCCCCTGAACCGAAGCTGCAGTAAACAAGTTCAAGGCCGGGTCGGCCTGCCCCCATTCCCTTCCCGCTGCAGCCCTGCCCGGGGGTTCCCTGCAGCCCAGCTCCCTGTGAAAACCCGCTGGAAGGGCTGCTGCCTTCTGGATCTGGGGGGAGGGGGGGGGCGCATTTTCCTCCTCTGCTTCGTCTTCTACAGCGACCCAACAGAGGAGGCTGCGTGGGGATGAAGAAACGGGCCGCCTGCCCAGGTCCCCGGGAGTGAGTGCGGGCGGACAGGTGGACACTCCTGCCTGGGTCCGAAGCCACTGCTACCACCTCCTGGGAGGAAGGCCGGGGAGCTGGGTGACCAGGCGATTTCTGTGGGTGCCCATGGGGGGAGGGTACCCGTGATGGAAAGGAAGGTGTGCCACAGCCACTAGGCGTCGTTTCTGCACCAGGGCCAACTGTGCAAGGTCCAGAACCTGTAAGCTGCCACGCCCTGAATGGCTACAGAGGGGGGTGAGGGGTGGGGAGGAAGGAGGGGCTCCTGTCACCTCGTGGGTGGAGGCCAGGGGTGCTGTTCCCACAGACAGAACACAGGGCCGGGCAGCTCCTTCAAAACCACCACCAGCAGGGGCAGGGCAAGGGGGTGGTCACTCTGCCGACAGTTTCCGGGGAGGGGCACACACTGGGCAGGAGCTATTGCGGCTGCCAAAGCTCCAGCCATCTGGTCCTGAACTGTCCCTGGACAAGGGCGCTGAGGTGAGCAGGAGACCAGACACAGAGCAGGACCCTCAGCAGGGGAGGCTGGGGACCCGGGGGACGTGGGGGGCAGAGTGGGACGGAGGCGGAGACTCTGCAGTGGGGGTGACCTCACTCCCTGAGCACCAGGACCCCCGGTTTGGGCTGGCCGCATCTCTCCGACCTGGGAGACAGCGCGTGCCCCCCTGGACTCTAGACCCCAAGTCCCACCGAATCTGGGACATCTCTCAGCAGCCAGCGCACACAGCCCCCCTTCCTCCTCTCCTCTTGCCACCACGCTGCCCTGCCCGCAGGCCCGTCTCCTCTGGACCCCATCACACCCCTCACCCACCTTTCTCCGCCCACGCTGACCCATGACGCCCCAGAGCCCTGCTCACCTGCCCACAAGCCTCTTCTCCCGGACAGCCCTGTCGCTTGCTCCCTCCCCCACCTGCCATCCAGCCACCGCAGCCCAGGGCAGGGCTCTCTCTTCCCATGCACTCCCCCCCTCCCCCACCATGAGCTTCCCAAATCATCTGTCTCCTCCTCCTGCTGCCCGTGGCAGCCCTGGAGGGCAGGTACCTTCAGCCCCGGGGTGCTCCTTTCCATCCGTCTGGGCCTCGTCCGCCTTGGCTTCGGCCCCCTCGCCGGGCACGGCCGGGGTGGGTTCTGGAGCAGGGCTGGAGTTGCTGCTGTTCTCCTGTTTGATGGGGGAGGCGTCAGCTATGGAGCTCTGGTTACTGTTGTCGTCTGCATGGGGGGGGGAGGGGACAGAAGCACAGGTGAAATCCCACCACGCGGGGGTCGGCGGAGGGGGGCCGGCGGCTATTCAGCTGCCCTGCGCCTCAGTGCCTGGACACTGCCCTTGGACGGGTCTGGGCACTTCCTCCTCCTGAGATACTGGGGCTCACCGGACCCAGAGCCTCATCGCCGTGCGAAGCAGAGGGTGCTGGGAGCCGGGTCCAACCTCTCCCCCGTGGCCAAGGGCGAGGCTGCTGGAAGCAGCTTCTTTTAAAAATAAATTAGCAGCATGGGAGGGAGAGGGAGATGCGAAGCTGGTACCCAGGACCCAAGTAGAAGGAAAGTGCTTTGAGAATGATGCTGGCCACAAATGTACCCATATGCTTGACCCGAGGGATGGATGGACTGTGAACAGAGTTGGATGAGCCCCCAATAAAATGGTTTAAGAGGAACAGATAAGCAGATGAACACATGGTGATGTGTGGGTGAGAGTTTGCAGAATAGTTTCTTTTTAAATCGGTTTTCCATTCAGCAACTCACATACACCTTGCTTCAAGATTCTGATTGCATCCCCCAACGTGACTTTAGAGTAATTCCTCCCTGCATTTCCTGTCTCCCTGGGTCCTGTGTCCTCCCCCAGCCGGTCCTTCACACCGGACAGCTGGCTGATGGCACTAGTCGCTGGCCCCCGGCCACCATCCTTGGACTGCCTCGTGTGCCTGTGGAAGCCGGTACCGAAGACTGAAGAAGCACGGATGCGTGTGAACTGGGGTCCTGCGGAGGAAGACTCCAGTGCCCGGAGAAGGACGTCGTGCTTGGTAAGGAGGAAGACCCTCGTGTATGGAGGCCGGTGTCTCCTTCTGCGGTTGCTATGGATCAGAACCAATGTTTCAAGCGTGAAGGGGTTGACGGTGGCCTTTAATCTCCACTTTCTGGGGGCCTCTCCAATCCCCTCAAAAAAAGACACCAAGAAACCACCACTGAACCAATGGTGACTCCCAGAGACCCTCCAGGAGACGGGGGACTGCCCCTGTGTGTGCGATTCGGAGACTGCCTCTCTCTGCAGGAGTAAAAAGTCTCTTCATAGCCCGGGGAGGAGTTGACGGCTTCCAATCGCTGCCTTTCCCACTAGCAGCCGGGCGCGTGGCCCACAGTGCTGCGGGGCTCCTCTACCAAGGACACTCGGGGCGCAACACCAGTCGGGGACCCTGACATCCTATCACGGGCTCGTGAGGCACAAGGCGGAATGTTCCCCAGAACCTTCGGCGGCTCAGGGTCCCGCCAAAGACGTAGGGGGCAGGCAAGACGGCCGTCCCCGCCACCAACAGAAAACGCCAGTCCCACCACTGAATCCCACAACCACGACGACCACGCGTGGACCTCATCTGGATCCCCACCTGCCCCGCGGACTTGTGGGACACCTGCCCCGTGGGACACCCAGCCTTGACTCCAGCCCATGTGGTGCAGACAGCCAAGTGGCTCCCACCCACCTGGCGTGGCGTGCCTCAGAAGAGAAGCCTGGCTGCCACCTCTGCTCTGCATAGGCGGGGTCCTGTCTAACCTGAAGGTAAGTCCACCAACCGGACAGGAGAAGGCCAAACCCTAAGGAATTGCTTCCCGTCCCTGTTGTGACGGGCAAGTCATCAGCAAACGGTTCTCTTGTTAGCAGAAGGCTGAAGTCAGCAGATGAGAAGACGCTGCACTCAGAAGACCGAGGCACAGACTGCGTGCGTGTGTGCCACCAACCCAATCCACCGCATTTTCCCACGATTTTCCCACAAGAGCCGGGCACGCTCTCTTAGCAGGAGGGCTTCCCCACGGTCGGGGTGAGGTAGGGTTGGGGGTGGGGAGACCCAGTATCTTTTCATCCCACTTTGGCACCGCCTTTCGGAAGCCTGCTGCTATGTAAAGCGTCCTTCCTGAAGAAGCTTCCCACTCCCAGGAAATAGCTGAAGCCATGTGGCAGGGTGCTAATGGAAGCCGAGGCGGGGGGCACACAGTGGCTTATTACACCGTTCTCGCCGCTGCTCGGCGTGCGGGGAATGGTTCACGCCAATGAGAGGGGAAAAGGGAAGGGGTTCGTCTGGACAAGCGGCACGGGCGCACCAGCTCGTCCCGTCTAACAGAGCGAGCCGGTCGGGGGGCACGCGTTCGCTAATCCTGGGCAGAGTCCCTGTGAACTGCCGCCAATGCCCAGGGGACGAGATCAAAAACCCTCACTGTGCGCCCTGAGCGTCTACGATGAGCCACGCGAGACCTCGGCACTGCCATTCACGAATGTACTGACTTCATTTCTGGTCGGCAGCTGGTGCCAGGTTGGCCCCCGACTCGTGACAACCCCCGAACTCCACAAAACACAGCCAAACACGGCTCAGTCCTGCCCCGACCCCACGACGGTTCTGTCTGGATCTGTGAGACCTTCACTGGCCAGACCTGTCTTCCTAACCTTAGCCCGGAGGTTTTACAGAACCCAGTGAGCACCCTAGCAGAAAGCAGACTTCCACGGACCGGTGAGTGGGAGGCTGCACACGCCACAAATCGGACCCAGGTCTCTCCTGGTGGGCCCTGTCATCTAAGTGTCCCTGGACTACAGGAACGAAACATCGCAAGCTGGGTGGCTATAAGAACAGAAGCTTCTCCTTGTCTTACAGTTCTAGGGGCCGGAAGTCCAAACCAGGGTATCCGTGGTGCTGAGTGCTCCTGCAGACCCAGACTGAGAGAAAACACTTGCAGACATCCCCCCGAGATGAGAAGAATGAGGTGGTGCCCGACCACCACCACCACCACCACCACAAGCGACTCTGAACGGGATCCAGGGAGAAATAGGCACCAGAACTCAAAAATCACAAAAAGGCCAAGCTCACGGGTCAGGCAGAGACAGGAGGGCCCCCAGGACAAGCGGGTCTCAGTCACCCTTTGGGTCTGCAGCAGAACGCAACCGTGTGGCTCAGTTTTCTGCCAATAGGTCTGCCGGAGGCACAAGGACATTAATGGGGTAGGCACCCCTTAGCATGATCCGCCATGTGAGATCAAAACCTTCCCCCCAGGACAAAGCTCCAAGAGTCGAGGAGAAGGGCAGGAGTGGACAGGAAGCGGGGGGAGCAAGTGGAACAAGTGGTATTCCCCTGTGAGGACTGGAATTTAGAAACAATGAAAAAAATTACCTGCCACTGAGTCCCCGCAATCCTACAGGCCAGGGGAGCACAGCTCCTGCAGACTTCCCAGAGCAGAAAGCCTCCTCTTTCTCCCCTCTGGCTTCCAGTGGCTTTGAACTGCCAACCTCATGGGTCGTAGCCCCACACAGAACCACGATACCCCGGGGTCTCTTTGCGGATTGCAGTGCATAATAGCAAACAGGGTGAGTGTGGATTACTGAGTGGAAAACTGATCAACCTTGTATTAGCCACCCACCCTTTCACCCAGCTCACAGCAAAAAGTTAAAAAAAAAAAAAAAAAACGAAACAGAAAAAGAGCATCTGCAGGCATCCCCAGCAATCTGGTCACCAGCCTGCTGGTCCGGTGCTGCTACCGCCCTCACTGTCTAGGGGTAAACTGAGGCCAGGGTCCTAGAGGCTCCCCCCCCAAGCACACCGGGAGCAGCATGGAGCCCCAACTCCTGCGGCTACGGGAGCGTCACGCAGACACAACAGGGTAATTTGGATCTTATTTTAAATGTACC
>PVJH01026513.1:0-29974 GCA_004026705.1 Nesogale talazaci
GTCTTACTCTCGCTGTCTCAGAACTGCTACACCCAATGGCTCCCACATCCATGGCCTCTGGAACCTTGTTTTTCTCTTCTCCAACCTGCCCCTCATGCCCTTCCCATACTTTTTCACAGGGTTTTGTTGGCTCTAGAAGGGGTGTCCTGGGCCAGGCCTAGGAGACTGTGGTGATGTTGGTGCTCTTCACCTTGCTGGTGCTGGGCATAGTCTGGGTGGCATTAGCCTTTGTGGATAAGAAGGCCAGCAGAGAGTCACTCTATGACTTATGCGAGTACTACCTCCCCTACCTCTACTCCTGCATCTCCTTCCTGGGAGTCCTGCTGCTCCTGGTGTGTACTCCACTGGTCTCTCTCGCTCGTTCTCTGTCACTGGGAAGCTGCTGGTCTAGCCCCGGCTTCTGGAAGACCTGGAGGAACAGCTGAACTGTTCAGCATTTGAAAAGGCAGCTCTGACCCACAGGGTCTGCCACCTCATGTCTTGCTGGCTGCTTCTGGACATGGAGCTGGTGCTTAGACAGGTCCTGGCTCTCTATACCAGACGGTCCTGCTGGAGAAGCAGCTGAAGGGCTTGGTCTGGCAGCGGAACCTGAGTTACCCCTGGCCATGCTGTTTGTGCTCATTGTGGCCATCCACATCCTGGAGCTGCCGTGCCCCGGGGCATGCAGGGCTCCGCCCTGGGCCAGGTCTCCTTCTCTAAGCTGGGCTCTGTCGGTGCTGTCATTCAGGTTGTACTCATATTTTTATCTGATGGAGTCCTTGGTTGTGGGCTTCTGCAGTGCTCCACTCTTCCGGGGCTGTGACTCAGAGGGCACCACAGCCATGACACAGATCATGAGAAACTGTGTCTGTCTCCTGGTCCTAAGCTCAGCATTTCCTGTCTTTTCTTGAACTCTGGGGCTCACACGCTTTGACCTACTGGGTGACTTTGGATGCTTCAGCTGGCTGGGCAATTTCTACATCGTGTTCCTCTACAACGCAGCCTGTGCAGGCCTCACCACTCTCACCACAACACAGCTGTATGGGCAGAGCTGATTGGGGCCTTCAGGCTAGACAGACTGCCACTTCCTGTCTCCACTTTCTCCGGGGTCTCTAGCAAAGCCCAGCACCAGTGACCTATGCCTGGAGGTGGGAGGGAGAAAACTGGGCACTGCCATCTACTGCCCAGGCATTGAGGAGAGCCCAGAGTGGGAGCAGGAGGTAGACCTCAGAACCTGGAATCTGAGAGGAGTGGGTGGCAGAGGGGATTGCACTTTGCAAATCTGAGCCAGAGTTTAGAACCAGACCCCCAGCTTTTCCAGATTTAATTGTGGCCTTCCGTATGGGATGGGGCCTCTGCCTCCTGCTCCCAAATCTGTATACACATCTGTCTGCCTCAGTGCTGTTCTGGGCTTTGCCCATAGCCATGTTTATACGATGTGATGTGCAATAGGGGTGGAGGGGTGGAGCCAGAATGGTCTGGACAGGGGGAAGGCTGAGGAGAAGGTAGGTCGTCTCCCTTGTCTCTGTCCCAGCAAAACTTGAGCACTATGCTGTCCTGGAGGGGCTTTAGACCACCTGAGAGGCCACCACCACAGGGAGGAAGAGGCCAGAACCGTCAGCAATAAACTGATGCAGGGTTTGCTTTGTTGTTGTTGTTGTTTTTAAAAAAAGATGAAATATCAATTGATGATAAACCTTTTTCTGGACATCTATCAACTTCTCTTATGGATGAATGTGTCGACTCAAAGTGCATTTGGAATGTATTCCACCAGGTCAGACTCTTCATCAAGCTTTCTATTTAGAGGTTGTGAAAAGACTGAAGAACAGTTTGCAATAAAATAGGGCTGGTGTATGGAAGACAGGAGACTGTTTTTGCCACCAGGAAAATGCACCTGCTCACACAGCCATCTCAATGTGCCAGTTTTTGGCAAAAAACAACATGCCTCTCTTGTCCATGAACCTTACTCACCTGACCTTGCTCCTTGTGACTTTTTATTTGTGCGAATGAAGAGGGACAAAAAAGAGTGATCTGATGATGCAGAAAAGGTGTATGAAAAAAGGGAGAGGTGCTGTCAGCCATCCAAACATATGAGTTTGAAAAATGTTTCCAAAAATAGAGTTGCAGATTTGGCAAATGTATTATGTAATGGAGAGTACACTGAAGGCAATAAAGTTATTTTGTTAAAAAAAATTAAATACATTACTTTTTGGAGTAAAAGATGGCACCACCTCACACTTGACCCACGGTCAGTGTCTTTACTAGTTCTAAGTTCTATAACTTCTGGTCTATATTTAGCATAGAGGTTTACCAATTAAATTTTTTAAATTATCATCCAAAGTACCATCACAGATGAATGATTTTAAGTGAAAGAAATAAACATTCTCCTTGTGTGACTCCTGTACTTTCCCAAAAAGCATATCATAAACACCAAATCAAATTTTTCGTAACATTCAAAGGAAGTAATAGTAATACATTGTAAAGTGCAAAATACAACAAGTTGTATATACCAGCCTATATTCAATAAATTGAATAATAACCATTCAATAAACTGAAACATACCTATTTGGCCCATTAAAATTTAGCTAAACTCAAAGCTAGCAAGTCTAGCCCAATTTCATTCCCCAAAGTTAAAATTAACTCGTGCCTCCTCCACATCTAAGAGAAGCAAGTTTTAGTCCTCAGATCCTGGGAACAAAGTTGCTCTGACCATAAAAGGTAGTAAATGCTCAGGTTCAAATCAAACTTCTCATAGCTGAAAGTTTTTGTTGGTTGGGAAAGTAAAGCTCCACTAAGAGGACTAGGCAAAGCCTGGGCAAAAGAAGACCTTAAGTTTCAGAGCTGCTGCTTTCTAACCTAAAGTTGTCACAAGCACTTGGAAAGATCTGAATTCTTCACCTGAAATAAAGATACTATCTTATGCAATTATTGTGAAGAGTAAACACCTTATACATTCATAATTGTTTTCAATGTTCGGACAGAAAAAATGAAATGTGAAATGAGAACCAATGAGTACAGCTATTCCATTTCTACTATATCAATTCATGAGGGGAATGTTTGTAAATGTGGTTTCCATTTTAAGCGGAAGTATTGCTTAGTGTATTTCAGGCAAGAGGATAATACATAGTCGGGGGGGGGGGGGCTATAGGTTAATAAATTCTCTCTAAACCTATGTCACCGAAAGTGATTTGCGCTATTGTCAAATTAAGAGAATCTTCTAAAGTGATTTTTTTAAATACCAGGGTTCCTTAACTTCAACATCAACTCACAGAATGCTTGCTACTCCTTGAGAATTATTTTGATCTTTTTTCTAATACTTAAAAGATCTTTTACACATCTAATTGATTGTGATTACTTTGTTGTTGTGCTGCTTGTTACTCTAAATAAAGTAAAACGACTTATTTGAATAGTTTAACTTCCTCACAATAAGGTTTTTTATTTTATTTTGTTTTGGGGAGCATTAAAAAAATATTTTATTGAGGGCTGAGCCCCAGTGGCATAGTGGTTGAGTGCGGGACTGCAGCCCGTTGGCTTGGTGGTTCAAATCCAGCAGCAGTTCTCTGGCAGCAAGGCTGGGTAGCTCCCACAACAACCAGAGGGCAGTAATGCCAAAAAAAATATCTTATTGGGAGCTCTTACAGCTCTTATCACAATCCATCCATATTTTCATCGTGTCAAACACATCTTGGCATATGTAAAGTTTTACCATCAACCAATCACTCTCTTTGCAAGTAATGATACTGCTGGTGCAAATAATTAACACACTGAAAGTGTGGAGGTTTGAGTTCACCACAAGGTATCTGGTAGATAGGCCTGGCAATCTACTTACTTAAAAAATAACCCTTGAAAACTGTCAATCTTACTTTTACTGTGGAGATACTTGTATGGCTGGGTGCAGTTACAGAAAACAATGATAAGAAATATCACAATAAAGTCACAGTAATTTTTTTGTGTTCCAGTACGTATAAAAGTTATGTTTGCTGAGCCCTGGTGGCGCAGTGGTTGTGTGCGGGACTGTGTCCCACAGGGTTGACGGTTCAAATCCAGCAGCTCTCCAGGAGCAAGGCGGGGTTTTCTACTCCCACCAGGGCAGTGATGGGGGAGAAAAAAAGTTATATCTACAGTATATTAAGGTAGTATTTTAAGTATGCAAAAGGAAACCAAAAAGTTTGAAATAGTTAAGAGAACTGAAAAAATGTATCACAGAGACACAAAGCGAGCACATGCTATTGGAAAAATGATGCCAGGAGATTTGCTTAATACAAAGACGCCATAAACTTTCATTTGTTGAAGCAGTATCTGCCAAGTCCACATAAAATGAGATGTGCTTGTACGGGCCTCCATTTGAAATATTAAATAAACCAGAGTTGCAGCGACTCTTTACCAAAATTGTTGTAGATGCCTTTTTGTGGGTTCGGACACACATTGAATGAAACTGCCCAGTCCTGCACCATCTTCTCAAATTGTTCTTATATTTGAGCCCCCGGTTGTAACCGCTGTGTCAAGCCATCTTGCCGAGGGCCTTCCTTGCTTTTGCTGTCCTTCTACTTTATCAAGAAAGATGTCCTTCTCAGGGAGTGCTTTCTCTGTGACATGTCCAAAGTACATGAAACAATGCCTCACCATTCTTTCCTCTAAGAAGCATTATGGCTGTACTTCTTCCAAGACAGATCTGTTTGGTATGGGGGGTGGGTGGGAGGCAGTCCATGGTACTTTCAAACTCTTCATCAATTCCAATTCATCAAATTCAAATGCATTTCTTCTCCAGACTTCCTTATTCAGTGTCCAACTTTCACGTGTATATGAGGTACCATATATACTCAAATACAATAAGCTGACCCAACTATCAGCCAAGGCCGCTAACTTTACCACAAAAACTGCATTAAAAATGTGCTGAAAAACTTTACTTATACACAAGTATATATGGTAATTGAAAATACCTTGGCAAAAAAAAAAATAATAAAATAAAATAAAATAAAAAAAGGCTGAGCCCCGGTGGCATAGTGGCTGTGCGCAGGACTGTGGCCCACTGGACGGAGGTTCAATTCCAGCAGTGGGGCTGGGCCTCCTACACCCACCACCAGAGAGCAGTGATGCCCCCCCAAAAAAAAAGAAAAGAAAAAAGAAAATACCTTGGCTTAGGTGAGGGACAGAAAAGATTGAAGTTGCCAAGGATTTCACCTTGCTCAGATCCACAGATTCACAGAAACAGCTGTCAAGTTATCAAATTATCCATTACATTGGGTAAATCTGCTGTACAAAACTTCTTTATGGGGCTGAGCCCCGGTGGCGTAGTAGTTGTGCGCGGGACTGCGGCCCACTGGGATGGAAGTTCAATTCCAGCTCCACGAAGCAAAGACTGGGCCTCCTACTCCCACCACCAGAGGGCAGTGATGCCCCCCCCAAAAAATAAAAAAATAAAAAACTTCTTTATATAGTGTTGAAAAGCCTGGAAGATACTTGAGGAAAATGATGTGCCAAACACAAGTCTGGTATATCTTCAATCACCTGTACAAAAATAGAAGTGCACCTAACAAACACAAGAGAAGCCCTCTAAATTCACTACTGTTGGGTCAACTTCGATTCAATGACCCATACGAACAGAGTTTCCAAGGCTAGAAATCATTATGGAAGCAGACTGCCACGACTTCCTTCCAGAGTGGCTGGAGGAGTCAAACTGCTGGTCTCTCATTTAGCAGACGTGCTGAACCACTGTGTCACCAGGGCTACTCAGTAATGCATTCCATGATACTCAAATGACTTAAAAAGTTACTACACCTTCAAAATGATTGAATTTAAATACTGACAATTGCTCATTATCCCTTATCATTAAAAATGTTTGACTAGAATTCAAAAGCATTAAAGATGTTACCACCAGTAGCTGATTAATTTACTGAGTAAACATTTCCTAATACTGCAATGTTCTGGGCACTGCAAAGTTACTAAGAACAAGAAACCATCTGTGCCGTGATGATACTTACACTGCAAATAGAGAAAACATAAAATAAGCAATACATCAGATCGTTTCTGAACTATCCAGTTTCTGATGGGATCAGTCAGGAGTGCTGAGCAAGCCTCATAAAGGAAATAAACAGAGAGCTGTGATTCCAACAGTGGGGTGCTTTTAGGAGGACAGCCAGCAAAGTCCCTTCTGAGATTATCAAACGAAACTTGACAGATGAGAACTGAAGGAAAGGACCCCCTGAAAGACCTTACGGCAAGAACGAGCACCATGTTTCTTAAGGAACAGAAAATCAATCAGAATAACTTAAGAGTAATGAAGAGAGGTCACGATAGTTCAGAAGATGTGTGAATCCCTTCTCGGCCTTTTGGCTCAGATGAAGTGTAGTATCTGTTCCTTCAGAAAATGCCTAAAAGATAGGAAGAGACTGTATGGTAATAGTAATTTTCCCATAAACTAAACAAAAAATAACTGAAATGATTCCAGCAGAGCAACAAGATCTTATTCCCAACAGAGTATTTTGGATTCTGGGTAGGAACAGACAGAAGTAGAATTGAAGACAAGGTATTACTTATAATATTCTTCTGAATATCTTCAATTTGTTAAAATGAACATGAATGTGTACCTTTATAATTATTTTTTTCATTGCTTCTTGGGTTTTTGGCTAAGATCAAGTGTTGTGTTGTTTTATTTTTCATGAATTCCACAGAAAATAAAATGGAAAAAAAAATCATGAATTTCAGTTTACCACAAGCGTTCTTGTTGGTTGGTTTACGGCACACCTTAGAGATCCTCCGAAAGAAGGGTCCTTATTCTTTAGTTAACAATATGTCTCAGTGTTTTACCTTCAGTTTCAACTTAACATGGCATGCAGTGACTCCCTTCCAAGACTTGCAACATAATCAACATGTTGATACTTACTTTCAAGTTATTTTATCTACAAATATTGGCCAAATTAAAAACACTGACGGGGCTGAGGTCCAGAGGCGTAAGGGGTTGAGTGCAGGACTGCAGCCCGTAGGCTTGGCGGTTCAAATCCAGCGGCGGCTCTCAGGAGCAGCGCTGGGTAGCGCCCACAACCACCAGAGGGTAGTGATGCCCCCCCCCCCAAAAAAAAGAAAGAAAAACACTGACATCTGAATCTACAATGGCTCTTCCCTAGCTATCTCATTTTCTTCTACGTTTAAGCAGATTCATTGCTTACCGCCGATTCTTTTACAATGGCTTGGAGTATTACCTGAATTTTACTGTTTGACCTTGATTAGTTTGGGATTACCTCGATGTAAGCATCTGGTAACATTTTCCAAAAAGGGCTCTCGAGTCCACCCGCCCTAATTTCTCAAATGTTAGAGAGAAAAATTTGACGATAGCCCTTGTTTTTGAATAATAATAATTGGGTTGGCATAGGAGGACGCTAAGTGACCCCCATTATTTTAACCCCTGCCTCCTTTTTGAAGGGCACAGTCCTAACCCTCCATAAAGACCTGCCCACTCCTTGCTTGCAGCTGTCCCGGCGCCTGCTGTGGAGACAAACAAGTGTTGGGGGCTACGTCCTGCTCGGTTCCTGAACAGAATCTGCCTTGAATGGGGAAAGCCCTTTGTTTTTTTCCCTTCCTCCTCCACATGCCCTAGTAAATGGCTCAAGTTCTACAATGAGCATCAACGTGACTCTAGATCAGAAGTTTATTCATAGGTAGAAAGGAGCTTGGGCTGATTGATAAGACTATCATACAGAACCTGGACTGCCAATCTCCATACTTCTTATTACAAGTGGTTAAGTTTTAGCCATTGTTACTAGTAACCAAGCAAACCTACTATTTACTTCAGGGTATATTTTCTCTGAGGTGTCTGTGGGTGGAAATGAATGGAAACACACTTGGTTTCTAACCAACAGGTTGGAGGTTTGAGTGCACTCAAGGTGGCTACAAAGGAAGGTCTGACCATCTACTTTAGGAAAACCAGTCAGTGCAAACCCTATGGAGTTCTCATGGAATCAGCCTTCCTTGAGCCACTAAGGCTAGATGGAAGTCTGAAGTTTTTGCTCTGAGATAATCTTTAACCTTAAACTAAAAATATTGTCCACCATCTTTTTAAAACCAAACAATGGTTTAGATTATCTAGTAAGGAAGTCTACCCTGAGCATTGTGTTCTTTTAAGATCTGTGAATGAGGTCAGACTGACAAAAGAAGCTCCAGAGATTAGATGGGAAACCTGGGAGCAGAACTTTGTACTGATGGGATGAAGCAACTCAAAGGAAGGAGAGAGCGGTTGTACAGCTCAAAACGTAATGATCACCACTGAGTTATACAGGTATGCCCCTTTGTGTTTAATCAGTAGAAATAATAAAGATGGAACAAACTTATGTGATTTTTGTTTTTGACCTATGGAACACAGTTCTACTCTGACACACGGGTGTCACATAAGCTGGAACTAACTTGATGGCCACCTGGTACAATATTTTTGGATCACACTTTCATTCCATCAAATCTTTATAAGCATAGTTCTATATTAATTGTCTTCTATAATTGACCAGTGCCTGTCCCACAGTATCACGAAGGCGCCTGTCCTTCTGAGGCATAAGGCTTAATGAAATTAGGAACCTTTTCATATTTGACTACAATCTTCACATCCTTTCCTTGCCTTCGGTTTTTTGAAGTTTCAGCATGAGGCTTGGGACCTCCTTTTTCATACGCTTCTATTCCATTTTTATCTTTTTCTTCTGCCAACACCACTTTTTCCTTCTGTGTTTTTTAGGAAGAAAATTCTGTGATCCTACTTAACTTTTAATTAAAAAAGAAAAATTACTGTATTTGCTTTTTAAAATGCATACTGTAAAGCATTAAGCTCAATCTTTTAAGTCATTGACAATTAAAAAGTAAAATTTAAATACGCTAACATCAGTTCTAAGCCAACAACAGCTGTACTTCTGCTATTTCTAACAGACGGAAGTGAAAGGAAGATACCAGTTTCGATTCTTTTTCGAAATTCAAGACAGCAAACAGAAAAAATGCAGGGCAGGAGATTAAGTTCTACCCTGTACGTAGACATCACAATTATCTCCTCCAAGAAAAGAACCAGGAATTATTTGTCCTTAAGTACTCTTCTTTTACCAATAACTCAATTTTCTAAGCACTCCGTCCTACGATCCTTCTTATCTTCCCCTCCCCACCATCTGGCAGATCTGAGGCATTCAATAAGGAAGAAAACTCGCTGCCATAGAGTCTATTCTAATTCAGAGGCCCTGGGTTTCTGAGGCTGTCACTCTTTTCTAGAGTGGAAAACTCATCTTTCTTCCAATGAGTGGTTGATAGTTTTGAATTGCTGACGTTGTGGTTAACAACCCATACTCCTGACCGGAACGCCACCATGGCTCCTAATAAATATGAAGGGCTATATTAATGTCATTTATTTGAAGTTTGATTGGCATATATCATAATGTCATTTATAGATAATATTTGCAAAACAGGTCACCTCTTACTTTCCACTACTGCAACACTGATACAAGCCCTTATGATCTATTACTATGACTATTCTAACTAATAGATTATTATTTCTCCTTTCCCACAATTTACCTTTCTACTATATTATCTTATCATGATCTTAATCTTCATAAAAATTTCTAGTGGGGCTGAGCCCCGTGGCGTAAGTGATTGAGTGCAGGGCTGCAGCCCACGGGCTAGGCGGTTCAAATCCAGCGCAGTATTCAGGAGCAGCGCTGCGTAGCTCCCACGACCACCAGAGGGCAGTGATGCCAAAAAAAAAAAAAAACCCAAAAAAAGAATACAAAAATTTCTAGTGATTTCTCACTGGCCAGTGAAAGATTTTCATCAGCACTTCTGTACAAAGGTAGCCTTACTAACAGCATTTAGTCATTAGTACTTGTCATTTCTACCTTCCTCCTCCACAGAGAACTTCTTCCCTAACCCGCCCCAACTCCCCGAGAACATAATTTACAATCTAGCCACTCAGGTTCCCAAATATACTAGACATTTACATGTTTGTCTTCTAGTCATGATATTACTTTGTCTAATTTTTCTTTCTTCTGACCAATTTAAGAAGCTACTTTTGATTCAAGACACAGTTCACCATATAAAACAACATTCTGAGACTACGTACATATGAATGGGGTCCAAATAACTTAATTACATCATGTAATTTATGATTTAAATATTTCAAACTTGGAAGGAAAAAAAAGGGCTGTATACTAAACACAGGCTCTTATTTCACTTTTTTTTTTCTTATTTCACTTTTTACATTACCGAATGGAAACCATAGCAAAAGCAGGCAGGAAAATACTAAAGGAAAAAAAGAAAATAACGAAAAGGAAACATGGAAAAAAAAGCACATGAGGGAACTTCAAAAGTTTGGGAAAATTCTATTTCCCAGCAACTTTTGAAACCTTTTATGCGTAGGTATTTATTTAGCAGATCTTAGGAAGCAAAAGGCAGCAATGAAAAAAATGACAAAATGAACTCAATTTCTACCATACTAGGTAGGTGTGAAGGTGATGTTATAAGGAGCAGGACAAATTTAAAAGAATCCTTTTTTCCACTTCTCCACCCTGTTGTGAAAGAAAGTTATTCTCTGCAGAGGTTGACACACATATCTATGTATGGAGATTTAAATGTGTGTGTGTGTGTGTGTGTGTGTGTGTGTGTGTGTGTGTGTGTGTGTGTATGTGTGTGTGTAACTGAAAGGGTTGAAAATACTTACCTTTGGAAAGGGAAAATAGGAAAGGAGATGTCAAAACTCAAGCTTGCTGCCATCAAGCCCATCCCGATTCAAAAGGGACCCTGGAGGACAGGGTAGAACTGCCCCGGTGAGTTTCGGAGACTCTTGATGAGAGTTGAAGGGGCCATCTTTCACCCTGGGAGCAGTAAGTGGTTTCAAACTGCTGGCCTTGTGGTTAGCAGCCTAACTCTCACATAGCCAGTTTGCTACCAGAGACCCAGGAGGGATAGTCTAGGCCTGCTATTTTCTCTAAACTTTGTAAAATTAACTGTCTCTTAAATATATATAAATGTAGAAGCTTGATGAAAATCACAAATGGAAGCAAAAGTTTAACTTTCAATTTGCAAATAGTTGTTTGAATAAATTGAAAAATTTGCATTCTTTCACAAATGATATAATTATATAATTATCTATCCCAAAGTAATATTCAACTGGTTACACAACCGTTTTATCTACTAATTGTACTTATAAAACTTGCTTGTAATCAATTTTTCAAATCAGTTTTAAGAAGATAGACTGAATCTTAATGGTTAAAGAGAAAAGAAATTGTGTTTGGGAGGGGAGACTAGGGAGCCGATAGAATTAATGATTGTATACTCCCACTCAGAATTGGATATGAATGGATATGCTGGATTGTGTGAAATATGGTCCCAAACTCCCAAACCCTATTAGAGGGGAAAAAATAATAAGAATTTCTAGGGCTAGGTTAAAAGGAGAGAGGGGATAAAAGGGAGCTGATATCAAAGAGTTCAAGAAAGAAAATGTTGATTGTGGTACAATTGCACAACACTGTTCGATGTGAATGAACTATGGATGGTTATGATATCTGTCAGAGTCCAATAACCTGATTAAAAATTAAATTAAAAAAATTAAAGCAAAAATAAATCATGTTGTATGGACTTTCTTTTCCTATAGTTAAAGCAGTCATATTTTAAATTAGGATGTAAAACCCAGGATTGATGAGCCTAAGAATTGGGGGGTGGGTAAGAGGAGATGATGACGTTAAATAGTCCAGGAATAAAAAAATATTTGGAAACTACTATGGTAGCAACTGTATAATTCTGCTTGATGTGATTGAACTATGAATGACATATGTACTAACTCCCAATTAGTAACAAATAAGACTAAAAATGATAAATAAAATTAGGATATATCTGCTAAAATGTTTGGAATAATTTCTTGTGCACAAGGGAAACAAAGTCCTTTTCTTGTGACAAGCATATAGTTAGTCACTAAATTCACTTTCCATTGCTACTATCTATTTATTCCATTTAAAAAAATGTTGCTGTCCTGATAGAAAAATACTCCTGATATTTCAATTACCAGCAGAGCCACTAACGGTAGACTTGCTTAGTAGAGGTGCAGATTATGAAAGACTAAAAGGACAGACCTTGAATCAATTTGGAGTGGGAAGAGGGGGAGAGGAATTAGCAAGTGGACATCCTATATATAGCAGCTGAACATTCTTTGATATTGTCCTGGAGATTGTCGCTCAGCGTGGAAGGCCCTCACAATGTGATTGGGGAAGAGCAGCCCCCTCAAAGTAGAATCGATGATCTCTCTTAATGACATGATTAAGGTTTAATCGATTAAACCAAATCGATTAAGGTTTGTGGGACTTCATGTCTTGATGTGGCATGACTACAGAGGAGATGAAATAGCTACAAACATTCACTAGCAACTGGAATGCGGAATGTATGAAGTATGACTTTAAAATAATAAAACTGAGGGCTGAGCCCCAGTGGTATAGTGGTTGTGCGCGGGACTGCGGCCCACTGCGATAGAGGTTCAATTCCGGCTCCCAGGAGCAAAGGTTGGGCTTCCTACTCCCACCACCTGAGGGCAGTGATGCCTAAAAAAAAAAAAAAAAAATTAAGAAATTAAAAAAAAATAATAAAACTGAGAAAGTGCCAAAAATGAAATGGTATACTTCAATATTCTCAGCATTAACAAGCACTGGCAATCTAAATCTGTCACATGGCCTACTATGCCAGGAATAGCAACATTCAAGAGGAATGGCATTGCACTCATCATCTAGCACATTTCAAGTTCTATCTTGGAGATAAGGGTATCAGAGATAGGGAAAAATCAGTACAAATATAAAGAAGAGTTAATTTAACTATTTTTCAAATTTACATACTAACCATTAATGCCAGCTATCAAGAAAATGAAACCTTTTGTCAACTTCTGCAGTCTAAAATTGATCAAACATGCAATTGACATTAATTGATAATTACTGGTGACCAGAACCAATGAAAAAGGATCAAGATTTGAAAATACGGGCTTCATGAAAGATATTATGTCAGAGAAGGTGTGACAGAATTCTGTAAGACTAATACATTAGAAATATTTTATTCAATAAAGTACACTACAAGTACACATGTGATCCTCACCAAATAGAATAAACAGGTATCAAATGAACGACATCTAAGAGAAGAGAATATGGAGAAACACTATCATCAATCAGAAACAAGGCCAGGGCCATCTGCAAATCAGACTATCAACTACTCATATGCAAGTTTCAGGCGAAAATAAAGAAAATCAAAATAAGTCTGTAAGAGCCAAAATATATCATTGAATACATACTGCCAAAAATTAGTGATCATCTCAATATTTATCTTGCACTGAACACTAAGGATACAAAAACAGAAGAGTTGGGGGATGATATCATTTACCTGAAGAAAGCAAAAGATGATTAAAGGCAAAGAACAGACTAAAATGTGTCAGAGGAGACTGAACCAAATGTAGAGTACGGTTTGACCTAAAAAGAGATGATGACAAGTTAAAGATATTGGTAAGTGCTGTTGAGTAGATCTGACTAGTCATACAGACCCTTGTACAACAGAAGAAAACATCACCCAGTCCTACATCATCCAAAAGAACACACCATCAAGTCGATTCTGGCTCTCGTGATTCTATAGGGCAGAAGAAAACTGCTCCTAAAGGTTCTGAGACTATGAGCCTTTAAGGGGGAAGACAGCGCCATCTCATCTTTCTCCTACAGAGCTGGTGGCTGGAAAAGCCAACCTTAAGGCTAGTGGCCCAAGGTAGAAAGCACACAAGAACAGATGGAACAAACACTGAGATGTTATTACATTCTTATGAGTCAACACCAACTCATGTACATCCTTATGCAAAACAGAACAAAACACTGTACAGTCCTATCCTATCTTTCCTCAATATGAACCACAGTTTGTTACGGTCCAGTCAAATTAAAGTGGCATAGGGAAAAAGCTACTGTATACAAAAATTCCTGGGGTGAGGCCCAGGTGGTATGGCAGGGCCCATACTAAATCCAGGGTTACACATATGATAGCAAACTCGGGGGGAGGGGTGATGTCAATGTGCAGTAGGAGAATGGGGTACTAACGCACCCAAAGGGGTGCATATTGTTATATCCCAACAGGGAAAAGAGGACCAAACTTAAGCCCTGTGTTCCAGGATGTGAATGCAGTGTGAACAACATGGAGGGGGAAGCTAGTGGAGAGGTCTCAGGGTCCAGCCCCAATCCCAAATACGTGGACAGTTGCCCTCCCCCCAGGGGAGTTTGCTTTGGAGGACAGCACTGAAGTTGCAGCTCCTAGAAAGGGGCATGTCTGACCAGAGCATACAAGAACAAAAGAAGGGGGAGGAAGAGAGAGTGGAGCGCATCCTGGCCCACGGAGACTTGAGGAAGATCTCCCCGCTCAGAACAGCCAATGCACAGAGAGGACCATATGGCTGGCCCCACTATGAATCATGGCATCCCTCACTGACCCAAGGGCCTTCAGGGACAATGAAGAAGCAGGGTTGGGACTGCACCCAGTCTGATCCCATCACACCAACGCAAACACTAAGAGTGAGCAGCAGAGCAGCAGGGGGAGCAGAACATGGAGTTCCCAAGGGAGTGCCCAGGATATACTTTGGGGTCAGGGTGTAGCACCCCATCGGACTCAACCAGGGGACACACCTGGAGGTCAACAAACAGACCTTGAACTATTTACAGGTTTTTCTTTTGTCATTATTCTCTTTTTACTTATTTATCTTTTCTGGATATTGTTTTTTTATGTTGTTTTTTTTTTTTGTCATCATTGTTTGTCATCATTGTTTTGTTTTCTTTGGTCGCTTCATCTTGTGATGTCTTGGTTTTTCTTTGTACATATTTTCTCTGCAAGTCTATCTAGATAAGAGAGGCTGGATGAACAGTCTGAAGGAGAAAACAATGGGACTGATGGTTTCAGGGGGACATGGGAGATGGAGAGGTGGGGGGAAAAGGGGTGGTGTTGACCAATCCAGGGATAAGGGAACAAGTGATCCAAAACCAGTGACAAGATGTGTATGAGAGGCCTGATAGGGCTTGATCAAGAGTACGTTAACCAAGAGAAATTACTGAAACCCAAATGAAGGCTGAGCATGATAGTGAGACAAGAGGAAAGTAAAAGGAAATAGAGGAAAGAACTGGGAGGCAAAGAGCATTTACAGAGGTCTAAATGCAGGCATGTACATAAGTAAATATATTTATATATGATGATGAGGGAATAGATCTATGTGCATATTCTTATAGGGTTTAGTATTAAGGCAGCAGATGGACATTGGGCCTCCACTCAAGTACTTTCTCAATGCAAGAAGATTTTGTCTATTAAATTAGCATTCCATGATTCTCACCTTCCCGACACGATCACTGAAGGCAAATGTATACATATGTGAAAGTGGTGAAGAAAGCTGATGGTGTCCGGCTATCAAAAAATATGGCGTCTGGGGTCTTAAAAGGCTTGAACGTAAACAAGTGACCATCTAGCTCAGAAGCAACAAAGCCCACATGGAAAAAGCACACCAGCCTGTGTGACTATGACGTATCAAGGGGAGCAGGTATAAGGCATCAAAGAACTAAAAATTCTATCATTATAAATGAGGGCGGGAGTACAGACTGGGGACCCAAAGTCCATCTGTAAGTGAAGTGACATCCCCTTAGAGTGGGATCGCAGGGAGATGAGCCATTTAGGGTACAGTATAGCAATGATGAAATAAGCAACTTTTCTCTAGTTCTTAAATGCTTTCTTCCTCTCACTGTCATGATCCTAATTCTACCCTACAAATCCAGTTAGATCAGAGGATGTACACTGGTACAGATAGGAACTGGAAACATGGGGAATCCAGGATAAGTGATCCCTTCAGGATCAGTGGTTAGAGTAGTGATACAGGGAGGGTGGAGGGAAGGTGGAGTAGAAAGGGGGAACTAATTACAAGAATCTACATATGGCATCCTCCCTGGGGCACGGACAACGGGGATGTGGGTGAAGGGAGACATTGGACAATGTAGGATATGACAAAATAATAATAATATATGAATTATCTAGGGTTCGTGGGGGTGGAGGAAGCTGGGATGAAGGGGAAATATGAGAAACTGATACCAGGGGCTTAAGTGGAAGATAATATTTAGAGAATGATGATGGCAACAAATGTGCTCTGCATACAATGGAGGTATGTATGAATTGTGATGGGAGTTGTAGGAGCCCCCAATAAAATGATTTTAAAAAAATCTTCAGTAAACCTTAGAGTGTAAATTAAAAAATTTCTTAATAGAGTCAATAGACACATGTAAGCATCTTTTTGGTATTCTCTGCTTTCAGCCAAGGGCCATCTGATGTCAGCAATATGCCACATTCCACATCCTCTTATGAATCTGGCTTGAATTTCTTGAAGTTCCCTGTTAATGTACTGATGCAAGCATTTTAAAATTATCTTCAGCAAATTTCTACTTCCAAGTGATATTAATATTAGCCCATAAATTTTGCATCCTGGTAGTTTGCCTTTCTTTAGAAAGAGTTTAAGTATGACCCTCTTCCAAATGGTTGGGCAGGGGGCTGAGCCCCGGTGGCATAGTGGTTGTGTGCGGGACTGCGGCCCACTGGGATGGAGATTCAATTCCAGCAGTGGGGCTGGGCCTCCTACTCCCACCACCAGAGAGCAGTGATGCCCCTCCCCCCCAAAAAAAAAACCCAAATGGTTGGGCAGGTAGCTATTTTTCAAATTTCATGGCACTTTGTACTAGGTTCCTAATTGGACACTATTGACCTAGTTTCTATGCAACCCTTGGTGACCTGATTATCCCCTTCCTGAAGAGATCACTGAAGATGTGCTACTGTAAAGTGTGATAAAGAAACTGGACAGTGCCTGGTTATCAAAAAGAATTGTGTCAGGCTAAGCCCTGGTGGCGTAGTGATTGTGTGTGGGACTGCGGCCCACGGGGTTGGTGGTTCAAATCTAGCAGCAGCTTTTCAGAAGCAAGGCTGGGCTTCCTACTCCCACCAGAGGGCAGTGATGCCCCCCAAAAAAAAATTAAAAAAAAAGAATAGTGTCTGTGATCTGAAAAACTTGTTTTCAAACAGCAGCCATCTAAGTCCACATGGAAGAAGTATATAAGCCTATGTGACCCAAAGACTGTAAATAATATAATCCAAATCTAAAGGGGTAGTAGTATCAGTGCTTAAATTAGGAACACGTGGTTTACAGAAGACTGTGGATGACAGTAGATACCCCAATTCTGTTTGCAGGGTCCACACATGGATTAAGTCTCTGGTGAATTCTCTGATCATAGAATTCACTGAAGGAAATGAACAGCCCTGTTATCAGAGAGATCATTGCAACATCACATATGGCAAACACAGTTTGGTCAAAATGTAGTATCTTATCATTTGATCTCCCTGTTGACCTTTTTTTAAAGATATTTGTTTAAAAACAAAAACAGGAAGGGGAAATACATGTGGATGAAGCTTCTGGTGAATCACCCTCTGACAGTGGAACAAGAATGTGAGCAGTCTTGCTATCCCAAGTCCTTTGAAAATGGATTGTTGCAGATACAGTTAAGTTAAAACATATAACCATTATGATCCCATATATGGAGACTGGGTGGTGCAGTAGTTACTCAATGGGCCACAATTAGCAATAGTGGCAGTTTAAAGCCACCGGCAGCTCCCAAGGGAGGAAAAACTTTTTCTACTCTCATAAACAGTTAGTTTCAGAAACCCATAAGAGGTCAGCATTGACTAGATATCATAAGCATGATCTATTAAATTTGTTATAGTTTTTAAAAGTTTCTCCTTTCTTTTCCATTGAGGTTTTTATCTGTCTTATTTTGTTAATGTTAGCTTTTTGTTTATGTTTTTCCCTATATGAAATCCAAGGTAGGCTATCTATTGAGACTATAATTGGATTAATGGTTCCTTGGTGATACAGCAAGGGTGAGGGGAAATGGAGAGCCAATAACAATGTATATAAGAATCAAGAAAATGTTCTAAAATTGATGTGATGCTGAATGCACAACTCTTCTTGATGTGACTAAACTACTGAATTGCAGGATGTGAATTATATGCCAATAATACTGTTGTGAAATTTTCCTGGACAAAGACCAATGAACACTTTGCTCAGTTTCATTGGTCCTTAATCACATGCTACTTCCTTAAACAGCTGGATGTTGACCAATTCGTTGGGGTGCCGTGACTTGTGTATTATTTCCATTTTCTTTTGACGCTTCCTGTATCCTGCAATATTTTGCTCATAAAACTCTTCAATGTTGCAACTCCTGGCTTGAATTTTTTCTTCAGTTCTTTCAGCTGGAGAAATGGTTGTTCTTCTCTTTGGATTTTCTAACTCTCCAAGTCTTTGCATATGTCATTGTAATGCTTTGTCTTTTCATGCTGACTTTTGACATCTTTTCAACTTTTATGCTGTTGTGTCTTCTGGTCCCTTCAGCATCTCTGTATGCTTCTGCAATTTCCACTCTCTTCTGACATCCATTTGGTCTTTTTAATGACCCTTTGCTTTCTTCATATCTCGTGTTCTCGATGCTATCCCAAAACCCAGTTATCTTCAACAATGTGCAATATGCCAAATCCATCCTTAAGATTGCCTCTGAAGCGATTATTTAAGGCTTTTGGCTCACGTGGACTAGACTTGCTTTCATTTTCTCCACATTGAACTAGTAAATAACTGATGGTCTGTTCCACAGTTAGCCCTGGCCTCATTCTTACTCATAATATTGAGCTTCTCTATCTCTTTTCATAGAGATAATCAATTTGATTACTATATATTTCAACTAGGTTACTATTAAAGTTGTTGAAAAAGGTATCTGCAATGAATAAGTTGTAAATCCTGCAAAATTGTATCATGTGATCTTCAGTATAATTTCTATCATCAAAATCCTATTTTTGGTGCTACTGAAAAGTATCTTAAAGAAATCAGATGATGCACAGATAGCACAATAAACAGCATCTTTAAGAGCTTGTCTTAAAACAAGCAGCCATAAAGTGAGTTAACAGTTAAGTCCACAGGGAGGAAGTCCATCAGCCTGTGTAATCCAAGTACTGTTAATAATAAATTCCAAGATCAGAGGAGGGGATTGTCTTAGAGCTTAAATTCTGAGCACTCAGGATTTACAGGAGGCAATTGATGGCAGGGAAAGTTCAAAATCCATTTGCAGCGTCGCCATATGGATTGTGCCTCCAGTGAATTAAGGTGGACTATTAGCCCAGAAAGTGAATACCCTTGCCCTGAAAGACAAAGTGCTTCACAAAGTGAAATAATGCACAAATTTTTACAGTTAGGTAAAAATTTAAGTTCTCGTCGCTATGAATCAGAGTTAACTTGATGGCAGTGAGTTTGCTTTTCCCATCATAATCAAAAATTTACTATGGATCTACCTATCCTAGATTTCACATAATGAAAATAACCCCCCCCCCAAGTCCCCAACAGTAACAAACAGAAAAACTCAGTTCAAAATAAAGCAAAAAAAAAATAATAATAACTAGACTAAACTTAAAATAGGTCAAAAGGAAAACCTCTGGTGTTCAGGAACTCTAGTGGCATAATGGTTATATGCTGGGGTGCTAACTGCAAGGTCAGCAATTCAAAACATCCAGTAATGCCATGAGAGAAAGAGGAGGTTTCCGACCCCTAAGAAGAGTTACAATCTCAGAACTCCTAAACACTAAAGGAACTATTCATTTGTTGTATAAACCAAAAAACTCACCGCCGTCCAGTCAATTCCAACTCATAGTGACCTTATGGGACAGGGTAGAACTGCCCTGTGGGTTTCCAAGACTGAACTCCTTGCAGGAATAGAAAGTCTCGTCTTCCTTCTGGGAAGAGGCTGGTAGTTTCAAACTGTTGGCATTCTGGTTAGCAGCCCAAAGCGTAATGACTATGCCACCAGGGCACTAAGTAATATGAAGCAACAACAATTTTGAGAATAAGACGATATGGTTATTCTGAATTTAACAGTACGTTCACACTTAGAACCCAAAAGATATACAGTGAATAATCAGATATATGGAATCAACATTCAGAAAATCTGTGTAATTAAATGAAGAAACTATCTCCCAGACTACTTGCAATTGTAGTCTTCTCCTGAATTTACAATTAATGTCTTTCCTCTGTTAAGAAGACTTTAAGAATACATAAGAAGGTGGTTAAATGATTTGAGAAAACTATGGGTTCCTTTTCATTCACAACACTTAATTTCTTATTTCAGTGATGTATTTACATTGTTTTTCGAACAGTGTGTTAGTCTGGGTAGACTAGAGAAACAAATTCATAGACGTGTGTATCAGAAAGAACTTTAGATATATTAGCCCATATATCTGATACCAATCTATAAAATCTTCTTCAGACTCACAAAACACATTCAATGATGCTGAATACAGTAAGATCACAGACCAGTGGATGGGAAACCTTGTGGATGCAGTGGCATGGTAAGCATCTCAGCGCTAGCGGGGGTCTCCACCTGGCTTCTCCAGCTCCAAGGCTCTAGCTGCCATCAGCCCGCCTCCCTGTGGCTTGTCAACGAGGATGTCTAGCAGATACTGAGCTTGTATCACGCCTCCAAAGAGTTATTTACCTCCGTAATACTTCCAAATGAGGTTATCAAGCTGTTACTTGATTGACAGGCTGAATCCCACCCCTCCACTCTTAATCCTTTCAAATTGACAAATTATTTAACTACCACAACACCAAAATCCTATTTATGTCTAGTCTGAGTGCAGTGGGGTCACAACTAATGATCACAGCCAGTTGAAGGTTCCTTTGTTCCTTCTCCACCTCCACTGCTTCATTTGACCGGTGTTAAAAAAAAAAATCCTATTTACTCTAGTTCCCTGGGTGGAGCAACAATTTATACTCCACTACTAAGCTGGCGGGGCATACTGGTATGAGTTGGCTGGGTTACCGTAGAAAAATGATGAGGCTTTTCTACTCCTAGAAATAGTTCGGAAACCCATAGGAACAGTTCTACCCATTCCTACATAGGGTCACTGTGAGTTGGAAATGATTCGAAGGCATCGAGTTTATGTTTTGTTTGTTTTTTTTGGGTACTAAAGTAGATCACCACTCCTCTGTCATCTGGTCACACTATGGTGGCTTGCACGCCACTAGGATGCTGGGAACTATGTCACCAGTATTCCAATACCAGCAGGAGCACCAGTAGAAGAGTGGGCCACTTCTTACATGAGCCATTGAAAATCTTACATGAGCTGCAGAACCCTGTTTCATACAGTGTCAGATGAGCTCCTGCGTACTCAAAACTGGGGAAAAGGGGCTAACTTACACATACTATTGCAAAGAATAGGCATTCCAGAACATTTCATTGTGCTCATGGGAAACCTTTACATGGACCATGAAGCAGTCATTCAAACTGAACCTGCAGAAACTGGCTAAGTGGTTTAAAAAAAGATGTGTGGTTAAACAAGCCGTCATGTAGCAGGGACGCAACCAAGCACACATGGAAGAAACACGCCAGCCCGTGTGAACACTAAGTGTCAATAGGATCAGGTTTCAGGCATCAGAAGACCCAAAACAAAGAATCATATTGATGCATTGGCATGGAGATCCAAAGCCAATCTGTAGACAATTAGACATCCCCTCATGGAAGGGTCACAAAGAAGGGATGAGTGCAGTACAGCATCAAGAAAACACACGACATTCTTCTAGTTCTTTAATGCTTTCTCCCCCCACTATCGCAACCCCAGTTCTGCCTTACAAATCTGGCTAGACCAAAGCATGGATATTGGTACAGATATGAGCTCTCAACACACAGGATCCAGGACAACAATGGGCGCGGCAATATATCTAGGTACAGGAGAATCAACCAAGTGGTCAAAGAAATTCCTCAAAGACTAAAACAAAACAACCCTTGCTGCCATCAAGTCAATGCTGACTCACAGCGACGTCCGATGGATTCCTAACACTGTGCGTGCTCATGGGAGCAGAAAGCGCAGTTTGCCTCCTGAGGAGCGGCTGATAGGCTCAGACTGCCAACGATGCTGATCACAACCCTGCCTGTAGCCACTACACAACCAGGGTGCCCTCAAAGGGGCAGAAAACAACGTCTTCGTGGCATTAGGTACTATGACAAGCATCAATAGCATTCTAGAGATGATCTAAAGTAAAAGGGAAGATTGTGCATTCATTATATGCAAAGGTGTCATTTTATAAAAGGAACTTGAACATCCTCAGATTTGAGAATCCCACAGGAGTCCTGGAATCAGTCCCCGTGGTTACTTAGGGATGACTGTACTACTATCATTGTAGAGGAAGTACAACAAACCTCACAAAGATCACGTATTATCCAAAGCCAGGCAACTTGGTAGATGGCAGAATTGGGATTGGAACCACGGTCTACAGGGCACCCAAACCTAGACCACATAATTTTCATACATCATTTGCATATCTGCAACATTTATAAGGTGCTTCACTCAACTGCCTGCTACATAATCTTCAAAATGTCTGTAGGTGTACTTTCAGCAGCTCCTCTCCTCTGCTGTTTCTGCAATTGGAATGATGCACAATGTGCACTTTCCCCCCTTTACTTCCCTTCATAAATGTCAAATTTGATCACGCTATGATTATCATCGAGTAGGGCTTCAGCCACGGCTACTTCCTGCTCTAGTTCCTCTTCGCTGCTCGCAGTGTAGTCCAGGATCTGCTCTCCTAGCACTCGAAAAAATGCCATTTAAACTTTATTTTTAACTTCAGACTTTTTTTTCTTTTGTTTCATTTTGTGTGTGTTTGTTTCAGACTTTTAATGGCAGTACTGATTTAAAACATTTTCTCATAGCAAACCCAAAGATTAAATTTGGAAAACAGTTAACATATGTAACTAACAGCCTGCAAAACGGACTCTATTGGGCCCCCAGGATAGGTCAGAGTGTTAAAAGGAGACAGAACAGCCAATAATCACATTAGAGAACTTCATTTAAAATAACACCCCCAAATCTTCCACAAATTAGGTGCAGCACCTGTAATAGTGTTAGTCTTCATTTACGACAGTGAAACAAACCAACTGAATGAGGTAATAGTTGCCTAACCTTACATGTTGTTTTTTGTTTGTTTGTTTGGTTTTGGTTTTTTTTTCTCTTTTTTTTTTCAGGCATCACTGCCCTCAGGTGGTGGGAGTAGGAGGCCCAGCCTTTGCTCCTGGGAGCTGGAATTGAACCTCCATCCCAGTAGGCCGCAGTCCCGCGCACAACCACTACACCACCGGGGCTCAGCCCACCTTACATGTTGTTAATGAGCTTTAGTTGCACTGGGGAAATAAGCATTTGAAGGTAAATACAATTATTAAACTAAAATGTCACAAGGCAGCATCTACTGAAGTTTTTCTATAATTTTATTATTTAAGTCTGTTATTGCCAACCACCAAAATTGGGTAGTACCCCCTTGAGTCAGACACATCTATAATACAGTTATCATGTAAGTGTAATTATAATAATTACTTGCCATCCCCTATTACAATCCAGAATTCCGATCTGAGTGAAACCCTGTCTCCTGCCACTACTTCTCCGTGGAATGTCCTTTCCTCCAGGCTGGTAAACTCACACTCCTCTTTTAAAGTTCCAGAGACATCCTCCTTAGAATATCTCAACCCCTTCGTCATGGTCTCTTTAAACCAAATCCAAGGCTTATGTATGTTCTAACATGAGGTACTGGGGTGCTGCAAGGAGCTTCTAAACGTTTGTGGAATATGGAATGAAAAGATGCTGGAATTTCTCTGCGCAATTTTTGAAGCCCCTTGTACTACTTGCTTAATGTTCAATACTTGTCTCTAACAGACAAGGAACTTGAAGTTGTAAGAGATTTGGTATCATGTTCAAAGTAAAAAAACCAGCTCTGTCTCTCCTCTCGGGGGGTGGTAGGGACAACAGAAACGTGGGTGAAGGGAGACAGCAGGCAGTGTAAGATATGAAAATAATAATTTATCATTTATCAGAGGGTCCATGAGGGTGGAAGGGTGGGGGAAGGGAAAAGAGGAGTTGATACCCATGGCTCACACAGAAAGGAAATATTTTGAAAATGATGAAGGTGGGGCTGAGCCCTGGTGGTGTAGTGGTTGAGTGTGGGACTGCAGCCCACTGGCTTGGCAGTTCAAATCCAGCAGCAGCTTTCCAGGAGCAAGGCTGGGCCTCCCGCACCCACCAGAGGGCAGTGATGCCCACCCCCTAAAAAAAGAAAATGATGAAGGCAACATATGTACAAAGATGCTTGATACAACTGATGCATGGATTGTTAAAAAAAGCTATAAATGCTCCGAATAAAACGACTTATTTATATTTTTTTTAAAAAGATTTTTAATGGGAGGAGAGAATCTGGGGTAGAGAGATGGAACCAACTGCAAGGATATACACATAAGCGCCTATTTGAAGGACAGGCATAAGGGGAGTGGGTTGGGGGAGAGGTCGGACAGTGTAAGATGTGACAGAACAATAATAATTTATAGAGTACTGAGGGATGGTGGGTGAGGGAGAGCAGGGGAAGAGAGGAAAGGATGGAAAAGCCGATATCAAGGGCTCAAGGGGAAAGGCGGATGTTTGGAAAATGATAACAGCAGTGGGCATGTGAAGGTGCTTGGCATAGTATGTTTATTTATGTATTGTGAAAAACGATGTACAAGCCCCCAATAAAATGATTTTAAAAAAAAAGATTTTCAAGGCAGTGCAACAATTGCAGAATGTACCTTTATTATTTTTCAAAGCAAGAGAGCTATGGATTTTCAGCAACAACTCTTCCAGAAAGTAGTAGGCTAAGTAAGGTAGTTTGGGAAACTTTCAGAGGAGAGGTATTTTATAAAATATAAAAATGCAGGCTGAGCCCCGGTGGCGTAGTGGTTGTGCGCAGGACTGCGGCCCACTGGGTTGGAGGTTCAAATCCAGCAGCAAGGCTGAGCCTCCTACTCCCAGCACCAGAGGGCAGTGATGCCTCAAAAACAAAAAACAAAAAAAATATATAAAAATGCTTACAATGAAACAAAATAAATGCTCCACATACTCAAAGTATATACACACTGCTATTATATCAATAAAAACCCAATTGCTAATAGTCATATAAAAAGTAAAATATAAAAAAAAAAAATAAAAATAGGCTGAGCCCTGGTGGCGTAGTGGTTGTGTGTGGGACTGCAGCCCACAGGGTTGGCAGTTCAAATCCAGCAGTAGCTCCTAGCAAGGCTGGGCTTCTTACTCCCACCAGAGCAGTGATGGCACAAAAAAAATAAAAAATAAATAAATAAATAAAAATAAAAAGGAAATATAACTAAAGTGTACAGTTAAAATGTATTTTGTTAAGAATATAACAAACCAGAGGCAGTGATGCCCCCCAAAAAAGAATATAACAATTTAATTTTTTAACTGCTTTACAAAAAATGCATAAAATATTTAAATCTTTAAAAAGAAAAAAAAAGACAGCTCTGGTCTGTTTTCATCAGAAGTCCCCAAAGTGGGCAATACCACTCCTGGGGAGTACTGGACTGATCGGGGTGGGAAATGCACTGCAAAATCAGCTACCTACCTACTTTATCCTGGATTACAGACTACAGCAGAAAAGTTTGTTTTTTTTTTAATTGCCAGGGAGGCAAGTTGTTTTGTTTTGTTTTTAATGAAAAGGGTGCGGTAGGCCAAATCAACTTTGAAACGTATGGTATAAATATTAAGTGAATTCTCTTCCCACAAAAGCTGATCGTATACCACCCTCACAGTGTATGTGGTATTTTCATCAGTGTTCTCATCTCTCTCCCATTAAATAGATGCTCCTCAAAAGGGAACGGGATTCCACCCCTATATTCCTCATACTGAACACAGTGCCTTTTATGCTTGAGGTCAATATGTTAGGGCTTTGCAGCATTATTTCCAACTGACTTATCTGCCTATAGCAAATGTCTCAGAAGCCAATTTTACTACCACTGGCAAAGTGTAACATATTGGAATAATAGGTCTTTGGATCAAATTTCTTGAGAATGAGTTCTGCCTCTGCTCACTTCCTAAGCTGAGAAATTGTAGACGAATACTTTAACATACAGTAATCCACCTATAAAATTGGAAGGATTCCTGGCACCTACCTCATAAGGATTATCACCATTAAATGAGTTAATATATACCTAATGCAACTCCTTCCAAGCCTTTTTTCCCACCCCGGAGCCACTCTAGAATCCCTTTAGCTCAGTCTAATGAGGCTCCTTTTCATTACAATTTTTCACTAAGTGAACTAGTCGATTTCATGATGCTCACCTTCCCCACACTGATCGCCAAAGATAAAGCAGGTGCATAAGAAAGTGTGGTGATAGTGTCCAGCTATCAAAAGATAAAGCATCTTAAAGGCTTGAAGGTAAACAAGCGGCCATCAAGCTCAGAAGCAACAAAGCCCATATGGAAGAAGCACACCAGCCAGTGTGACCACAAGGTGCCATAGGGATCAGGGGTCAGGCATCAAAGAACAAAAAATCAAATCATTGTTAATGAAGGGGAGTGGAGATTGGGAACCCAAGACTTATCTGTAGGCAAGTGGACCTCCTCTTACAGAAGTGTCCTGGGGAGCAGACAACCAGTCAGGGAGCTGTATAACAATGATGAACCACGCAACTTTTCTGTAGTCCCTAAATGCTTCCCCTCTCCACTTACCCCCCACCATCAGGATCCCAATTCTACCGGAATTGGAAGGGAATCCAGAAAAGATGATCCCTTCAGGACCAGTGCTGAGCAGCAGTACCAGTAGGGTGGGTAGAAAGGGGGAACCAATTATAAGGATCTACATATAACCTCCTCCCTGAGAGATGGACAACACAACAGTAGGTGAGGGTGTGCTTGGACAGTGTAAGACATGTCAAAATAACAATAATGTATAAATTATCAAGGGTTTGTGAGGTAGGAGGCAGCAGAGAGGGCGAGGGAAAAAATGAGGAGCTGATATCAAGGGCTCAAGTAGAAAGAAAATGTTTTGAGAATGGTGAGGGCAACAAATGTACAAATGTGCTTGACACAATGGATCTAGGAAAGAATTGTGATAAGAGTTGTATGAACCTCCAACTTAAAAAAAAGTTTAGAAAATGAAAAAAAAAAAGGAAAATAAAAGAACTAGTCAAAAATGCCCCCAAAATGAACTAGTCAAAGGGCTCAGGATTTTTTAAATGGCTCAAACCAAGCTCCTTCGTTTTTGAAGTCAACTCCCCAGTGCCACTTTGGGCTCAAAAGAAGGCAGCTACTCTTGTAGGCCAACTGTGCACGTGGGACTCTACTCTTTCTGCTCTCTCCGATTTTGTGTCCTACCAAGGAGTCCTGGTGACATGTAGTGGTTATTAGTTGGCCTGCTAACCTCAAGTTCAGTAGTTCAAAATCGCCATCCGCTCTGTGGGAAAAAAGCAAGGATTTCTATTCCCAGAAAGAGGCTCTAGACCGCCTTACAAGATTGCTATGAGTAGGAAATGGCTCGCTGGCAAGGCATTTGAGGGTTTCGAGTCACCAGAACTGTTCGTCAAAACTAGAACCCAACACACCCATCCTATCGTCCGGACACCTAACAACGCCTGCAGACAAGGCGCAAGCCTGCTATTTCCTGAGCCAGAAATGTTCCTGGAACCACCTTGTTTCTGGTCCCAGACATGGCTCATTGCCCGGGACCTCCTTCCCCGTGCCTTCTTACACTGCAGGCAGCAAGGAAAACCCACCCCCTCCTCCAAAACTTCCCAGTTCTTACTCCAAAATGTCGGGATATCAAACTGCTATACTATTTCGCAGCTCTTTCGGTTAAAACACAGAGCTACGAAATTCTCAGAATCCTCCCTTTCAAGATTAAAAAATATAAACCTAAGTGCAGTTTCCGAAAAGAAAAAAAAACACATAATCCTAAAATGAAGTCTATAGGTCAAGTGTAGGGGTGGGGAGAATACATATTTAGGCAAAGTACCAGACAACAACAAAGCGATCTCAGCATACGCAGGGTGCAAAGCACCTTCGTGAGCCTAAGTGTAAATACTATACATCCAACGTGGGTTGGAAACTACTCGGGAGGCACAGTACATACCGCGATGAATAAATACTTCCAGCTTCTCTACTTCCCCAGGCCAGTATTTGTACATATAAAGCAGGTCTTTGTTTTTGCTCTGCTAAAAATAAGAAGAGACAAAACGAGAAGACGACCCCTGAAGTTTACACCTGGAGGTGTGGCGTTACAAAGCCAAAGGGGCGGAAAGGACAATACCAGGAGGCAGGCTGTCAATCGCGAGCCGAGGAATTACAAGGGAAGACCAAGGAGCAGGCTGATGGACCGCGATCTCCTTTCGAGCCCCGAACCGGCGCTCGGGGCCGGGGCGCAGGCTTTGCAGCACCCTCTCTGCAGCGCGGCTGCTGGAAATCGGAAGATGAACTGTTGCGGGCAGCGCGGGGGCAGGGTCGCGACCCCCTCCCCGCCAAGTCTGCGTCGGGAGCGCGGGGCCGCCCCCTCCTCCGGAGCCCGCGAGCTGTGCTCTCCCCAGCCCCCGCCCGCCCCCCGGCCCCCGACGCCCCCAGCACAGCGCCAAGAGAAGGAAGGAGAAGGCGAGGGGCCGAGCGAGGGGGCGGAGGCAGCCTGGCGGGCGGCGGCTCTGGGCTTTGGCCCGTCACCCTCAACGCTCCAGGACAGCGCGGGCGCGGGAGCAACGAGCCTCAGCCTCCGCCGCCCGCCAGAAGATGCGAGGGGGCCGCCAGGGAGCCCGAGCCCGGCCCGCAGGTGCGGCTGGCGGCCGCAGAAGTCACCGCCGGCGGTTGGCGCTGCGTTGGCCCCGGAGCTGTCCCACCTCCATCCCGCCGCCTGTTCTCCTCCCTCGTCCAGTTCAGTCCTTTCTAGGGACCCTGTCAGCACCCAACGACCTCCACGCGGCCGGCCGAGCGTGGAGGTGATGCCGCCCTTACCGTAGGGGCGGGCGCCGCGCCGCTAGGAAGCGGCCGGGGTGCGCGCGGGAGACACCGAAGCGGGCGCCGCTGCAGCCACGAGAGCCAGAGGAACCACAGGACGCTGCCGGCGGGCGCGCTGCCTCCACAGGCGTCGTCCCACCCCCTCTCCCGCAGGATTTTGCGCCGAGGCTGCTTCTCCCCGCCTCCCACCGATAGGGAGGGCGAGAGGAGAGGCGGGGCGCCCCGCGGGGGGTGGAGCCGAACGCTGGCTGGTCGTCTCCGCATCTAAGGGCCCTACGAAGCCACGGAAAATCCTGACTGCGATTAGACTGACGTTCCTGCTAACCAATGGCCGTGGGGAGGTGGGCCTGGGGCGGTGTCTTGTAGTGCTGTCTTTTTGTCGAACCTGAATGTAAGGAAAGGTTGGTTGGTTGACACTGACGGTCAAATTCTCCAATTACCGCGGAGAACGGGGTCTCCGAGCGCAGATTGGCGTCCTTCCTACCTATAGGGAAGGCGCGGGGGCGGGACAACCTGCCCCGGATGTGGGCGTGGCCCCGAGCTAGAAGGACTCGAGAGAACGTCTGCAGTTGTCGGGTGCGGCGGAACTGAATCTTTTTCTGAATTTTATCATGTGACGGGGTCTGGATTTAATGGGGGGGGGGAAAGTGTGGAAAAGGCCGTGGATCCGAACTGGCGAATTTCATCATCTTCGCGGCCCTCTCCGCACTCCGGCCGGCGGTTCCGTGAGGTGAGTCCGGGGTTCGGCGCACAGGCAGCCCCCGAGAAGCTCTTGCTCCTTCGAGGCCGGGCGCTGGCCCCCGACGCCCCCTCGACCTCACACACCTGCGCGACCGCTGGACGTCATTGAACGCCGGGGATCGTGTGCTGCCAGAGCCGCTTTCAGCGTCTGAAACTTAGCGGGGCCCCGGCTGAGAATAGGGGGAGTCTGGAAGGGACGCCCGGAGGTTGCAAAAGAAGGACTAGGAGAGCAGTTGTGCAGCATCCTGGAGCTCCGTGGTGTAGTAATGGTTACAAATTGCGCTGTTAACCGCGAGGTCCACAGTTCGAACCCCCCAGCAGCTCTGGGGGAAGAAAGATGAGGCTTTCTATTCTAGTAAAGCATAACGGGCTC